>CAJHUC010001037.1:0-66772 GCA_905146915.1 Ostreobium quekettii | reverse complement strand
GGAGCTGGAGTTGGATGGAAACACGCTGACTGGAAGAGTGCCTCAATCTCTCAGGTACCATTGCACCCACACTATCAGAAAACATCATGTTTGCGATGCCAACTGCGATGCCATTTTGACACAAAGTGGCGCCATCATGGTCCTTGCGATGGCAGAAACCCGGGCGTGATGCCATCAATTAGTGTCAAATGGCATCGCAGCTTGCATCGCAAGAATATCGGTTTCCACTGGTGCCAGTCATGCACCAAAAATTTAGGCTGGCAACTGGGACTGGCGTGGCTTACTACCAAAGCTATCAACACTTTTGTACAACGTTTCCTGCGCACGACGATTTCGAGATCCTCCCTCACGTGGGGACCCACTTTTGTGACAGGAGAGGCGCCATATGTTTGAAACGCCGCAGGGGATTGTCAGAACCCTTTCGCAACGAGCTCTACAGTAGAATAGTTTGATCTGCCATGCGCGAAGCCCAATTTTAGTTGTGAGTGTGGCGCGAATTCTGCCCGCAGGAAGCTCAGCAAGACGATGACCAGCATTCTTATCAATGACAACGACCTCGAGGGTGACTTGCTTGCTTTGGCAAGTACACCTCTCATGAGAGTGGGCATCCACAACAATCCCAAGCTTTGCGGGATGGTGCCCGCTACTGTGCGTTACGCTCATGGGTACAATCCGCAAGGCACACGCCTGGGGCAGCCATGCTGAACGGGCCATCTTGATGTTGCCACGGAGGTGACTGTTGGTGTGCTTCCAGAAACAGTGCTGTTTCTAAACAGATTCCTCATTCACATGGGGTTTCCAGCGTCGGGAGTGCGCCGGCTCGCAAGGCGCAAGTCCTGTTGGCCGACAAGAACGCTCTCGTCTACCTCCTCAACCTGTCCACCATGGGCGTCTCTGTTGTAAAAGTAGTCGCTTGGATTCAGTGGTGCTGTACTTGCAATGTTGCAGTTAGAATTCCTGATCCATTCAAGGCATGCTACGGTCAGGGAGCTGTTTTGGAGGTTGAAAGTGTATCGGAGTAATCCGCAGGCGATCGCTACGCCAGATGTATCCTAAGAACTGATATGGCCTCAGGATGCATTCACTGGACGGAGGCTGTGGGCAGACAATGGAGAAATGTAGAGTCATCTGAGATCGTGAACACGCGTGATGCTCCAAATTCGCAAATATTGCTTTGTAATAACATGCATACATTAGTTAATGCGCAGTTGGATACTGTACAGACAGTGCACATGCACGCCATATATGAATATAGGAACCACAGCACCCGTATATGCAGCTGCCATATCAGGTATCTGTCCGACAGAATTGCACGTCAGGCTGCAGTGGTTCCGCTGCGGCAAGAGAAATGCCAGAGATGACTGGATTCAGATGGTCGGACTGGTGGCCCATTGAAAATATCAAGCGGTTGTCTGCAGAGAGTGCGATTTTTCTTGCAAATAAACACCAGGCAATTTCTTACATTACAAATTCTCGCAGGGGTATCGAAAACTGTATTCCTGGCATTATAGTGTCAAGAATCAGGCCGCATATAATATGGCCTGATTATTACGTACATTGGACAAATCTCAAGAGATGTGGCAGCCTGCCACTGGCACGCACACCTGTCGCTGCGCATGCATCGGAGTCTTTGTTGAAGGACACCAGAGGTGCATTTTTGTTAGAAATGCGTGCATTGCTGAAGGCTTGCTCAGAAGGGCTCCGACAAATTCCGACAACAGATGGTCATTGCGAATGTTGCTCCTGCATGGTGCAGCTTCTTGCGATACAGAAACTGCAGAAAGTCCAGCAGAATATAATGGCCACAGCAAACGGAAAAGGAGTGGCAATCGATTGCTCACGGGCAGGGATGTTACAGCGTGGAAATCCGGAGAAGACAGACTGCGTCAGAGGGATTTCTCGCTATCCCAAAATGAGCGCATCCACACTGCAGCAGCCAGTCGATCAACTGTCATGGTGGCAACAAGTGCACAACAGCGCAATGTCACGCCCTGGTGGCCTTGCCTGTGGATTAGCAAGTTTTCCACATTCTCATCTTCATTGCATGCTGGGACTGAAAAGATCTACGAGCATCCCAGTAGGAGGCGCTTTGGAACCTCGAGAAAATGACACTGCCTACATGTTCAACCAGCAAAAACTAACGGAAGCGCGAGTACAGGCCGTGGATTTGGCGTCTGGCGTGGGAATTCCGCACACGGCGGTCTTCAATTCGTTCATTTAAGTTCAACGAAGCAAGCTTGCCAACAACAGGGCGCTTAAGGCCTGTGCTGCAGGACCACCCTTGGCGGGGTCACTGCGATGGAACTTCAGGTCTTTACCTGGTAGGGCTGCCGACGCCTGCCCCCGGAGTTGTCGCCAGAACTCCAGGATTCGGGTGACCCGTGCCCAAATGGAAAAGGGGAAAGCCACCGATGACGCCTACGAGCAGCTCACCAAGACGGCCGAGTTCTGGAATATGAGGAGGGCACTCAAGGTTAATGGACTCCTCGTGCTGGCTTGGCCTGTGTCTGCGCAGATCCTGCAGTGGTCACCAACTTGAATGTCGCATTTGCGCAGCATGGGCTCCTCCAGGGTGGCAATAACGTCGACGATGATCTCCAGGGCGTCGTCCTGCAGAAGATGGTGGGTGCGGTTGCACGCCACTGCTCGACAGCAGGCAATGCGTTCTGGCTAAAGGACGGGTGCATGTGGTGGCAAAAGTGGGTGTTGTGTGTTGAAACTACCCCTGGTCATTGTTCCGCAGTCCTGCTGGTGATCAACGCCAACAAGTCTCAAAATTTCTTTAGGCCACCCTGCTTTGTTCGTTTTGTTCAAGTAAGTCTTATTCCTCTCGACTACCTACTGACCTGAGAATCATTTCGTTGATCTTATCATCATGCACCATGGTATGTTCAATTGCTTCATTGCTTAATACTTTCGTCAACGCCAGAACCTTGCTGTTTTCAATCGTGTGCTGTTATATGGACAGGAATCACAAGGTTTTGGTCAAATGGTTCGGAATTTCGGTTTCAGCTGGGCGCATAGTTCGCATTTGCAGCAGGAATGCAGCACTGGTGGAGGAAGTTCAGCACAAAAGCAAGGTGAAGCTCCACAACTCCATGGAAAAGACAGGCAGGTTCCCATGCTTGGCAAATACACAATTCTGCAATTGTTTTGCTTGTCTGGTATTACCATTCTCACATATATCAGCAGTGGCTTCCTTCATATCACCACCACAACAACCTGATGCTTATGCTCCATGGCAATTTGGGAGTTTAGGCAGTGTTGTGAGAGCTGTGTCAGTATGACAGTTGGATGTGGATGTTGATTGTGAAATCTCAAGACCATTTCTTGCCAATGCAGTGTTGTTGTAGAAATGGAACGTGCACAAGCACTGTGGAATGACCTACTGCTGGATCGGTTGAATCATCTGCGGGAAGGTGCTGGGATGCCATTGGTCAGGAGGCCGCGACCACTGGAGGAACTTCGTCGATTAAGAAACGAAGGTGCTAAAAGACTACACAATGTTCCTGAAATGGAGTCTTGTGGACCTGACGAACCAAACATGCAACACATAGATTTGCAGTTCTGCTGTTTCACTCAAACTTAAGGGCTGCCAATTCAGTTGTGCTTGCTTCTGAGAGCTTCTCCACACATCTTTAGGACTGCATCATACTGTCATGGCCTTGTCCAAACTAGGTTGCAAGGTCTTGTCTCATTGGTTTATCAATTTGTTGTCTGCCCTGTCCATGGTTCAGATCAGCTAACTTGGCAGTTCTTGTAAGCTAAATGAAACAAATCCTCTTCAGCACCATCAGAAAAGGGCGATCGCAGCTGGTCAATTCTAACACTTGTGCCTTCTGTTGCAGCTGCCAGAGACACTGCAGCAGAGCGGATTGGGGAAGTAGAATCCCCATTCACAAATCCACGAGTGTCGCTGATCAACAACTTCCTATACACAGCAGATGATCTGTACCATGCGCTGGTTACTATTGGCCAATCGGAGAAGCCACAGGTACATGTACAATATGGGCCTCTGGCCGCTTTGCGCTGCCTCTTACTTGTCACATGTTGCACACGGGCACTGATTTCAATGTTCAACTGCAGGTCAAGCTTCCCATCAATGAGTTGCGCGTTTTACCACCCGACTTTGCAGTGAGTGCAGTGACATCTGAGCCACCAGAGAGTGCTGCTCCCAGCTCAGGGGGTGGTGATACCACCAAACCAGCAGTAGAATTCGTTGATGAGAAGGTACAGCAACCATTGGGAGAGACTATGGTGAAAAGAATGATTGACGTCCCCTCTCTGAAAGCACTACGTGATATCTTGAAGGAGCTCAGCCCTCAAGAAAGACATGTGAGTTGTTCTTTGGATTTTGCTTGAAAGTTGGGTGTTCATCCCTTTTTGGCATGCATAACTATAAGATCTTCAATTGTATCATTGCCTGGTTGGCTCAGTTTGGTCGATTTGTGGTACACAAGGGAGCAGGGACATTGAGTCGAATTCCATGGATTCTTATGAATGGAATGGCCAATCACACACACCAGCAAGCTGATGCACTTGTCCTGTTGCACTGACTTTGCAGCTTGGTGTCGACGACTTGGTCTGCTCTTGGTTCAGTGACCAGCACCTTCAGCGCAGCAGGGAAATTGTGCTGGATGGCTGTGTACCAGACTGCTGGACACTTGCGCGGCATGGCCTACCAAATGCCAGCCGACCCAAAATCTGGAAATTGGCTCTGGGGTTTGGCGATGTAGTGGAAAGGTAGGGCAGATGTCATCAGTTGCAATTGCACCCCTGATTGTACAGTGGCAGCCTGTCTGCTGCCACTGGCAACAGAGTTATTGACATTACTTTCTGCTGTGCGCCCTCCATCATTTTTGGGATTGTTGGCAGGGACAAGCAGCATTTCGACGCTCTGTGCGAGATGGTCGAATCACAGGAACTCCTGACTGACCTCCTGGTGAGTGTTTTGCTTGAAACAATTTGATTGCCAATTCATGCCAACCAGCTGTTACAAGACAGCCTTTAGCTGAAGGAGGTTGCTGGAAGTGCATCAGTTCGCCAAGTCTGATACTCCTTATATCTGAGGCTCGTTCCCCCCAGATAGTGCATTTTGTGTGGTTACAAACCAATTGCGGGTGGTCTGAATCTACTGGATCTTGAGCCAATTGGAGCAACTGTTGCATTTGCTTTCATCGTTCTGTCGATCCACCACAGATAGAGAACACGAACTCATGTGAGTTTTAGTTTCACTTTGGGATTGGACACATACCCAGTTGGCGATCCTGTGTTGTTACATTCCCATCAGTCACGTGGTGCAATCATGTTTTTGTGCAACAGGTGGAACGAGATATTCAGCTCCTCGCCAACTCCCAACATTTTTTCCCGTTTGAAGAGACGTTGCGGTCTGTCTTGCTTGCGTTCACGCGTGACTCTTCAGTGACGTGCTCAATGGGCACAGAAGTTGTCACGGGCACAGGCGACAATGCAAAATACCCACCATCTGGGGTGCTGCCTTTCAAGGGGCTGGTGATGTATGCTGCACCGGTTTGCTATTTGTGCAAAGACCCAGCTGATGTGTATAGGGTGAGGATGGCACAGGCAAACCGCTCTTATGTTGCTGGGCAAGAATTGAGCACTGCAAGCAGTTTGTCTGGCAGTGCAAATTGCCAGACTGTTGGTGTCCAATGGTTGTTGAGCGAAGGGTAGGTTTGGCAGCTTCATATGCACATTGGGGGCATATTAAATGCTGATCGAAGTCGATGTGCTTCTGCTATGCTGGACCACTCATTGTCAGTGGCCAATCCTGCATTTGCACTGGGTGCCAAGGAACCGTGGTGTTGCAGAACTTGCCTTCCTACTTAGAATGTTGTCAGGTTGCTTCCAGCGGAACCTGTGATTCATGAAGCACTTGAACAGAGCTCCACAATTCAGATTGATTTGCCATTCTCAAGTACCATCGATTGTTGCTTGCAGGTGTTCAAGTCTATGTTCTGCCGCTTCTGGTGCAAGCTGGTAACATTGACAGTCGAAGGGTTGCCACGACCAACCCTGCCAGGACTGTGCAATGTGTTTGAGTCACTCTTGCAGGTCTGTTCCTTGCTGTGTGCCCTCCTTGATTCATGCCATCTGAGCATTCCACAAAGCAACAAAAGAATTCCCCAGTTTGCTGTGATAAATTGCGTTTGTCTTGTTGTAGTCATGAGGATCACCCTGCTTGAGCACAACGCTTTGCCATCTCCTCAGACCTCCAATTGTCCATGTAGTCCTGCGAAACTGCACTGTCATCAATAATCTTCTTGTCAGCCTTTCCTGCCATCGTGATAATGTTCTCCTCAGTCATGGTTGTTGGCGCTTGCAGGAAGTCGATCCTCAAGTTTTCCATCATTTGAACTCCTTGGGTTGCCCTGCCATGCAGCTAGCGTTCCCATGGATTAACAGTGCCTTTGTAGGATACCTTCCTGTTGAAGAATTGTTACTGCTGTGGGACCGGCTCTTTGGCTGGGACTCACTGTTGGTGCTACCAGTATTTGCAGTCGCCATCATCACATTCAGGTAAGCTGCCTGCCACGTGCCTCACCTCTTCAGGAAGTGCTTATGCCTCATCAGGAACAATGCCACCACTGTCTGCTGTGTGGAATGCTGGGACACTATTCCTGCCAACATGTCCGTGGCTTGTGAACAATAAGGAAAACTCATGAAGCTGCACCAAATTGGTGAATTTGGTGTCAGGCACAAGTTGCAAACGTCCGTACTGGGCAAAGTGTAACTCTGTTGCCACCTGCGCACATGGCCAGGAATGTCCTGATCCAGAGCACAGACATGATGCCTTGAGGCAATCCGATTGGCTACAATTACAAAGACATGATGCAGCAATGGGCTTTCAACTGCAAGGCGATGACAGACAATTGCACTGGCCAAGGTGGCAGAGCAGAACATACATGTCTAGCATAACTGCTGGTTGCTGTCAATGAGACGTTGATTGTCCCATCAATTCACTGATAGCTTTCCTCTAGACATCGCACACTGGTGTTGGCGGATGTCTGGGAGGCATCGCCACCATATGAGGGGCTGTTGTATTGTGCGATGACAGGAGGGAGCTGCTGTTGCATGCGGGCAGTGTGGAAGATATTGATGATGTGGTTGACGACTTCAGCCATATAAGAGTGGGACCATTGTTGCAGGCGCTATTAATCGAGGCACGATGACCATTTATGTGCCATCGCTGACAGGGACACTTGCTTGACAGATCAAATCTTGCAGGGAAGGAACTTCAGCTTATTGTTACCGAAATATTAGCAAAGCAGAAGGGCCCAAGATAGGTAAAACAATCATCATCACGCTAAGGGCATGCTGTGCTGGCGATGCTTGCGAAATTGAGAATACTTGAGTCTTCTGACCGCCTTTTCGATGTTATTCTCAATATGGTGGAAGGGGGCTTCAGATCGGCTACTGTCCTGGAATGGTGATTGATGCAGTAGAGCAGTGCTACTGCTGAGCTGGATGCACAGAACTGTAGGTTTTGCATTGCAGTCTTTGAATCATCCAGTGGACCACATTGAAATCCAGCATTTCAGGATGCAGGGATGGGTTGCAAGATAAACATTTGCGTGTGGAATCTCAGCAAGATGCTTGGCCTGGAACAAAGTGTGAGATCCCAAGGTTCCAATTCACATGGACAGCACAACATAAGAAATGCCACGTTACTTTACTCCTACGCATCACAGGAATTGGATGGATGCAACAGTTGCTACTATTGCCTTGAAATTTATGCCAGTCACTTCGTCTCTGAATGGAGTCAGTTTTGACACCTCTCACTCAGCGCATTCTTACTGGCAGGATAATGCCCTTGTTTCTGTCGCCTCATGTATGCACTGAAGGGTGTATTGGGTAAAAGTACAGTGGCTGGGCGACTGTCCAGAAGCAAAGGCATCGTAGCCAGTAAGAGAGACGTTGCAGCTGTCTTGGGACAATTGATCTCCATGCTGCCAAAGATGGGATTGACGAGCTTCTGATTAGGGAGACACAGATGGGTGCTGTACATGTGCCAGGTATTCTGAGGCACCAGAGGCAACATTTGTTTCTGGCAGCCAGTTTGCTGGTGACTTAGACATTTTGCTGCAATGGCTGGTTTGAACGTGCCCAAGGGACTTGGGCGCGCAAGGCATACATTCAAGGCTTGGCCTCAGGCTGGTCCACTCGCCAGCGAAGCTTCCCGCGGGCAGCCTCCTTGCTGAAGCAGGGCCCAGCGACCGCCACCTGTCTTTGTTTTGCTGGCGTGTGCCACCCCTTATAGTTTGGGCTCGAATGTTGGATCAAGTGAAGCATGATGCAGCGGGTTTTAATACACTTGCTCTCAAACCGCGGCCGCGAAGCGCTGAGTGAACAAAGATGACCGCCATGGGCATTGTTTGGCGATGGACACTGGGGTTGGAATGTGCAACTGTCCTTGGCCAGTGTGCGAGCCCGGGGTGAAGCGGAACCAACGAAGAGATTCAGTCGAGCAGTACGGCAGTACAGCAGCGCCACTGCATGACCCCCAAGGGTGAGAACCCACGCGCAGCTCCTTCTGTCCACCTCCCCGTCCGCTTACCTGGCGCCTGGTCACGGCCTCGTGTCGGTGGCAAAGTACTGGGTTGAGCCTGGGCCAAAAAGGCCGGCCCTCACACGTGGCGCTATGGTCTCAAAAGAGCGAGACGGCCAGCCCGGCCTTATCGCGAGGCGCGCGAACGGCGATGGCAGGGAGGGGTGCAAGAAACGAGGCGTCGGAGAGAGTGCCTCTTGTGAATGACGATGATGACGGCGATGTGGGACAGCCGTGCCGCGAATGCCCCCCGGAGGATCAAGAGTCGATCGCCAGCACCGTGTCCGAGGTTGTGGAGAGCGTGGGCATGGGGCGCTTTCAGGTCGCGCTGTTCTGCGCGATGGGGCTGTCCTGGATGGCGGAGTCCGCGAAGTTCGGCGCGGTGGCGCTGGTGGCCCCGATGGTGAGTTTGAGCCCGAGGGCGAGGCGGCGACGGAACAAGTTCATCGGACGGCGTTGGGCGCAGCACTCGTAGAAGTGTTTGATCAAAACACCGCGCGAGTTTTCTGAAGGGACGCCGAGCAGAGCACCAGGGGGGCGAAAGGACGGCTTCCTGCGCAGTCCACAGTCCGATTAGCTGTCGTCGACCTGTCCAATTCTGACAGTAATCTGTCACAGCTTCCACGGGCTGCTACGAGTGTGTACATATTCACTGGAGGTGTGTCTGGGAAAGAATGAGGGGGCTAGTCGGCCCATCAGGCAGCTGGTTCAAGCATTGAAGTTGTGTGGCCGGCGCAGTGCTAGCTTTGACAGGATGAGAGGCCTATCCAGAGTAATCCATATCTGCGTCAGGACGAAGCAACAGCAAATTGTGTTTACAATTCAGTTGCAACTCTCAACACTTTCCAGCAGAAGACGGTAATGTTCGAACAGTACTTCCCAACAGTGTAAGCACACAGCTGCCCACAGCTGCGTGTGCAGTCCACAGCTCAGAAATGCCAGGGTGGTTAAGGAAAATATCCAGTTTCGCAGTGAACGCTTGATTGAAGGATGAACTCCAGATTTGGAGACGCTGTCTGCAGATTGTCCTCAGCAAATTGACACAGAAGGGGAAGACATGGCGTGGATCTTGAGTGGCAGATTGAAGTGGGTAAATAGGTGAACGTCTTTGTTGCCTGAACAAACCTTGTGCTGCCTGGGGAGGAGCTCACAGGCTGCACCTGTATGTGGTTGTGTTTCGAATTGGGCGCTGAAGCAGGGTGCTGGGAGCAAACATCATGTTGCGCAACCTGAAGGTGTAGCCCAACACAATGGTCACCACTGCTTGATGCCTTGTGCCTGCTGTAGGTTGCCTGCGAGTGGAACCTTCCAGCTGTCCAGGAGAGCATGTTGACATCATTTGCATTCATAGGTGCAGCGATTGGCTGCTATGCTTTTGGCATGGTTGCTGATGTTCTGGGACGCAAGAGCACATACTGGTGTGTCTCCCTTTTGGGTGTCATTGGAAGCCTTGGGGCAGCAGGCTCTCCCACAACAGAGGTGAGCAAAGAGATCAAAATCAAACAGCTGATGGAAAGAACCAGGTACACCATGCTTGCTCAAATTTGGTGTGGCGGTCTGCCGCCATCAATGGCTACAGTTCAATTCAGTTGCTGGGGGCAGTGCTGTTGATTGCAATTGTCTTATGATATCGCCAAGTCTGTTGTCAGATGAAAAGTTTGGATGCCACAGCCATCATATTGCGATCATGTTAACCTGAGAGTTGATGGAAATAGTGTTCCTTGTGTTTTTGCAACCAAAGTTTGTGTGAATCATTGATCAGCTTGGACTGCAGTTTTTGTGGGATTTTGGAATGCAGCTATGGAATCTGCTATTTTAGATTTCTCTGTCATATGCTCTGTTGTGTCCTGTCTGCAGTGGCTGGGGTTTTGCTTTTTCTTGCTCGGGCTTGTCGTCGGTGGCATCAACGTGGGCCCGGTGTATCTCATCGAATACATGCCAATAGCACAGCGTGGCCGGTGGGGTGCATTTCTTGCAATGCCATGGGCCTTGGGAATGGTTGGTGGTGCCGGCATTGCTTGGTTCGCGGTGCCATGGGCTGGGTGGAGAGCATATCTGGCAATGTTGAACATACCTTATGGTGAGGCCACAGCAGGCTCAAAATGTTGTGCATTGTGTTCTTCCATGAATATGCAAATGACTGCTTTGTTGATATGTGACATGTGTCTGTGCTTTCTCTGCCTGACAGAGCACAACTCGGTGGTGTCCATTCTGAAGTTGTGGTTCACTTGATTGCAGATGAATTCCATCTATTGCAGCTATATATTTGGTCAAAGCATATATTGACTTGGAAGGTTGTCTTGCTGTGCAGTGGGGGTGTTCGCTTTGCTGCCTTTTTTCCCCGAGTCTGCACACTTCCTTGTGGTGGCTGGCAAGCCTTTGAAAGCAATGGCAGCATTGAAACGAATGGCTAAGATTAACAGAGTGAAATTGGGGAGCACAGTAGTACTGCTGGCAGAGGAAGGAGGGGAAAGCACTGATGACGCCTCACTGTGTCTTCTTGTTAAACAAGGACTTGGTGGTCTTGCAAGGTACCTTGCAAGAAATGAAGCACAAGTGCACTTGCATATAGTTCACATGAGAATGGTCCTATGCCTTTCATGTGTGTGTATGTGTGTGGTTCATGTTTGGACACTATCTCAGTTATCCCCAAAACAAGTGTGATGCGCTGGTGGATGTCTCAAAGATGTTTCCATGCAGGTGCTGGCTACTGTGCCTGGAATTTGCAGCGTTTGTCCTGCAGACTGGAGCATCCGACCCCAATGTGTGGGATGAGATGCCTCACTTTTGCAGACACCATATGATGTGTTCTTGTTAAGTCACAGTTATGGTGCAAAGCATTTCTTGTGTATCTCTGTGGACTATTGGGCGATTCTGCCAAAATGGGGGTGGCAAGCAGTACCCACTATCCCACTGTGTCCTGATGAATATTTTTAACATGGACAGCCCATTTTTTGGCGACGCAGTTGACGCCAGCGCCAATGAACTGTTTGTGCAAGGTGAATTCTCAAAATTGAAGCACACACCAGCTTTTGGTCATGCTGTGGCCTCTGCTGCATAGCAACCATTTTATCAAATCATTCTCGTAGTGCCGGCAGCAGTGGCTGCAGCAGAGTGGCAGCAGCAGCAGCGGTATCAGCAGCTGCAGCAGCTAAACCCACGGCGTGCACAAAATTTTCAAGAATTTTTTTCTGATCATCTGTGGATTGCAAACCGTTGCTCCTTCAACCGCAAGGCAACGAATGTTCGTCACGATCACTTTTTCATTCTGCGGTGTTGATATGTGTGCCGTATGGATCCTGTTCAGGCTGTTGTCAAGAACCTTGTGGTGGACAACTTTGACATCGGTGTCAATGGCCGTTGCTGAGATCTTCACATACAATTCATTGCTGCTGCTCAACACTCAAATACATGCTGAGGCCGTGGGAACTTGCGAAAGTAGGCACTTCAGGCTTTCTGAACAGGCCTACGTGGACATGATGATAGTGTCATCTGCGGACGTCATCGGCAACCTCCTTGGCATTGCAATGATTGAGTGGATAGGAAGGAAATGGTAGGCACGAGCGCACCAGTCTTTTCACCATGCTGCAGAGCCTATTCGGACCAATAGCACCCTGGCCGAGAGTTGACCTCTTGCTTTCGCCTGCCGTCTGTGCCATGCAACAATACTGGCATGCAAAGCCCCTCCAGCCTTGCGATGTCTGTGGTCGGACAGGTTGATTCACGTTTCACATTTTTTGTGACAGCACAATTGTGTCGCAACTGCACTCGCGTTTTGGTCATTTGGTTGGTTTGTGTGCAGGTCGCTGACGACGCAATTTATCGGGAGCGCTGTGGCCCTTGTGCCGCTGCTCATTGCACCGCACATTGAGCCTACAGTATTCCTCTTCATGTCACGGGCGGTTGTCCTGGCGTCTTACTCCATCTTGGTGGTGTACATTCCTGAGTTGTATAGCACGGGCGTACGTACACAGGCGCTGGGGCTGGCTGTGCTGATGGGAAGCGTGGCCAGTTTGCTCACACCTTTTGTGGCACAGGTGACCCAATTGAATACTTGTGTTGATGTATTCTTTCAAGCCGCCTTGTCACTAAGTCGCTCGTGTTTCGACGAGGTTGACTTTCCCTCATGAGGACATTGCGCGCAATGCATTTGTGCCCCCAGCCCATTGTACTGTCAAATCCTACCAGGATGGCAGCTGGAACTGAAATGTTGCCTTCACAGAGACAACCAAGGGGCGTTGCGTGCAGAAGATGGGGCAGCGGATGGGAATGTGGACGTCTAAATTCTCCCTTCGGTCATTGTTACATAAGAAGCAGCAGTCCACAGCAACAGCCAGGTTCCTCATAGCGTGTCTATCGCCTTGACGACGCAGATGCTGTTGGCGTGACTGGAGGATTCATGGCACCAGTGGCGACCAACATGTCTTGTTCAATGACCATGCTCCGACTGTGTCTCACAAACCCTACTGCGCAACTCGGGTAGCGTTGTAGGGACGCATATTTGTGCAAACGACGCGTATCTGAAACAAGAGCACCTGGCAGATGACAGAGGCGGTATGGTGGCAAGCTTGAAGCTTTCGGCCTTTCATCCACATAATTTGGATGAAAGGCTGCAATGCCACATCGCCGTTTGGTCAGCTGAGGTTGTTAGGATTCCATTAGATTGGAGGAGCGGATTTCTGGGCTCACATCCCCAAATTAGACTCATCTGTCTTGACCTGACCATGACAGCGACGAACTTTGGACCTGGAAATATTGACAAGCTCCAGAATGTGCGGAGGACGCCAGCGCCCGCCTGTGGCGGAGTGTGGCTCAGTGCACCTTGTGGCAGCTTGTTCGGCAGTGCGTGTGTTGCCAGTGGGGATTGCAAATGCTCCTTGCTTGTCACGCAACAGGGTCTACTACAACAGCACGGGCTGCGGTCAGCGCTGGGCGTCATTTGCACTGTGCTGGTGGCGGGAGGCGTGTCCGCGCTTTGCAGCCCAAGGGAGACCATTGGCGAAGCTCTCCAAGACGCTACGGAATCGAGGCGAAAATTGAGCTGGAGTCCCATTCAGGATTGAAAATTAGCGTAGGCGGGGCAATTGTTTGAGATTCGAGAGATGGTCGACAGCGGTTTAAATAAGAGCAGCGCGTCGAAGTGTGGGACCATTGGAACAACAGTGTTGAGACCAGTGTGGGGAAACTGCGCGGACACGCGCACACATGGCACACATGCGTGCAGCCCGAATCCGATTTCAATGTTCCTGGGGTCGTTGGCTTGTCCTTCGGCGTATCGACCCTTTCAAATTTTGGACTTGCAACGAAAAATCTGTCTCGTGCAATTTTGCCTGGGAGACCATGGAAAATTTTTGGTGGCCATCAGGGCGGGTCACCACAGGAAACTTCGCAGCTTGTACCCGCTGTTTTGTGAAGGCCTTGTTGATTGCGTGATTGCGTTTTGAATATGTGGATTGGCTCCCTTTCCCACATGTTTTAGATGCTGCTGTTTCTGACGCAGGTGTTTCTGTGTCAGTCGACACACGGGCCTGTCGACATCCTATTGAATGGCGGTGAACGGGTCTGTACCTTTCATAGCGTCACCCCAATGACCGTGATGGATTACAATAGACAACCAGATCGCGGTGGTTTTCCCTGCCAGTTTCCCGGAGTACCAACAACACTCAACAAGCAGCAAACACGATCGCCCTGGCGTGCAGCGTCAATTCTTCTCGCGGCATCGCGGAAGTGCTCCAGCCATGACCACGGGCGTGTTTGAGTCCAAGTCCTCTGCATCCCCACTCGATTGACGGGCGATGTGGTCGCTGCACGTCTGGTAACATGTTGCCCCCCCAGCAGGCCCAGATCCCAGGCGGCGGACATAAAGGTTGGCTATCTGCTGGCCAAGTCCATTCCTGGCTGGCCACCCCTGAGCCGTGCTGGGGAACATCTGCATTGCACTGCAACCGTCGGCAAAGGGCAGACCCGGATATAGAGTGTGAGCTCTGGAATCCATCTCATTGCCGACCAGCAATGTGCGCGCTGTGCGAAGAGCATCACCACAACCGCAAGTGAACAGTTGAAGCCACACCCCACCAGCACATCGGCAGCGTCCCCAAAACTGAACCTCTGCAAGCCCGTGGCAATTTCACACGGCAATTCGGTGAACACGGATCCGATTGGCGACACAGAAAGTACGCAGCTTTTCCACCCTAATCTCTCGGTTACTCCCTACCTCCAAGAAATCGCCCCAATAAACTCATATGGCACATACCCGTCGCCTCCCCTCCTTTCACCACACTCGTTCGCCGCTCCCTCTTCCTCTACTTCGTTCTCATATCTCTGCACCCACAACGCCACTGTTCTTCCTTGCATGCTGCTCCAGCACTTGCACGACCTTGGGATAGACGAGGGTGTGCGCATTCATGCCCCATGTGAAGTCAAGGTGTGCATATGACGGCTCCTCGTGATGCAAAAGGACTAAATCGTCTGGCAGGATATCCAGTAACAGCTGGACATCTGACTGATCGGCCAGTATGTCTTTGCCTCCTGAGAAAATCGCAACAGGGACCCGCAACTCGCTGATGTTGTAAGCCGGGGGTGTTGCCATACCATACACGTCCTCATTGCACAACCTCCCCTTGTGGCAATTTCCACCGAAATCGTACTCCTGCAGAACACTGGCGTTGTGGTTTTGAATGCACTGCGTCCAGTGGATCATGTTGGCCACACTGGTCCCTGCGGGCGAGATTGAAAGGTACGTCGGCCATCTGGTGTTGTTGATATTGGCGGCATTGTAGCCGCACAGTAGAGTTACAATGTTCCTGCACGGCGAGCCGGACGCCTTGCAGAGTTCCTCGATTATCTTTGGGTTGGATGAAGGCAAAAACTCCCTTATGCCCAGTATTTCCAAGGCGCTGGCAATATCGAGACCGGCGAGCCAGCGCAGCACAGAGCTGCCCGTGTGCGTCAGAAACGCCACAGGTGCCAGCATCGCTGCGACAGAAACCCTGTGAGCCATATCCACGTCTTGGGAGAAAGCACCAAACCCAATTGTCGTGCCTTGGCTGTGCCCGACAAACCCAATCGTCTCCACATTGGTTACGTCCAGTATGTGTCGCATCACTGCTGGAAGGTCGACATACGCCATTTCATCAAACGTAAACTGCCAGAATGCATCCTCGCAGGGGTTCAAAGTCCTGTGACGCAAGCTGTAGGTGTTGCCACGGGAGTTGGCCAACCAGACATCAAAGCCACGATCGGCAAGTATGAATCCGAGGCTCTCATTGGCCCCATTGCAAACCCAACTTGCGCTGCAGTCCAAGAGGCCGTGCTGGAGCAGAACTACTGGTTTCCCAGTCTCCATCGCTTTTTCTTCAAAGGCCACATCCATAGTTTCCAATTCAACAGTGCTTGGGATGCGACCGTGAGGTATCCTGTAGAGACCCAATATGTAACCGTCAGGGGTAGCCACAAAGTGCTCCTCAAGTGGATAGCCCTCCTTCACCACCAGACCAGTCATGTCCTGTGGAGCCTGCATCTCCTTGCACTGAAGATCATTCGAGTACTCAGACGTGCCTTTGGATCCAGTGTTTTCTGGCAGCGACTGGCAGGCGGTGTTTGCAAAAGTGAGCAACCCCACAATCGCAGTCAAGGAGAAGGTGCTGAGCCGAAGCAGTGGTTGCACCATATCTGGAACAGACAAACAAGCCTGTGACATGCATTCCTGTTGATTGGTTGAACTCCTTTCTAGATTCCATAGGTCACACTTTCTATTCAAAGGAGCAATTCAAAGATGCCACAAAGCCAGAGGAATCAATGTCACAGTCCCAACTGACGATAGTTCTGTTTCAGTTGCCATATATTCCAGTTTGGCTGCTGTGCCAAAGGCCCAGAATACACGAGTGGGTCTGCGCACAGGGAAAGCGTCCTCCAGAAGTGAGGCGAGGATGCCGTCATCATTCAGTAAGTAGTGTGTGTGTGATCACCACACCAACTATAGTATCCAATGCCCACTTGCTTTAGAACAGAAATGGAATATATTCCTGGTGCCAATTTTGATCCAAACAGATTTTGCACTAGAGACCCAACAGGCAACAGGCGCCCCCTTTCTCCCAGGGCAGCCTGGAGCTGCTGACAGCACAACGATGTGCCTTCATTCCAAGGTGTAGTGCCGCCAATGAATACATGATGTTGAGGTTGACCTGATATCGTGACACAAACGGCTACGCACGGGAGTCAGAGCGCTTACTCGCGGGACTGAGTGTTTTGAGAGTTTTGAGTGTTTGCGTGCCCGTGCAGCTCTGGCACTTAGCCCAGTTGCTTGGTAAAAAAACTCGTGTTCTTTCCCTGATTGCGATTCTGCTGTAGCATAAGCATACAACACCAAGGACAGCAGTATTTGATGGAAAGGAACGTTATCGCACCTTTGCAATGCCTAGGCGCGCGTCTTTTAACAGGAGCCTGGTGTCAAAGCCATTTGCGCAGCTGTTAGCGGAACACTTTCACAAGGTTGTATGGTACGGCAGACAAGTCAATCCAGATTTAGAAAACCCGATGTGATGGACAAATCCTGGGGTCTACGCTCCTGGCGATCTCCTGAAAACCCGGAGTCGTCGTGATGGCACCTGTAGGTGATGTTGACACTGAACTGAAGACATACACGCAGGCACGAAAGAACGGAGATCAAGCATCCGGCGCGTCACACCTGAAGCCTATGACGCCCAAACAACTTTCAATCAACAAACAGCGACCGAAATCTAAAATTCGTCGCAAGTCCTTGCGCTTCCGGGGTTCATGCGGGGGAGATGGCCGCCTTGTCGACTGGGGACGTCGGGGGTGCATCGCAACCTCCGAAACGCGCACGGCCCAAAGAAGAACGGGCCCTGGCCACAGAGTAATGCTAATGCGCGTAGCTCCGAGGGCGCAAGCAGAAAGAAACGCCGCCACAGGCGACAGCCCAACTGAGATCATCTCGCTGCAGCAACCCCAGGGCGTCGTCGACCGCGACAGCGCAACGGCGCCGGCCCCCAAGCAGCGCGTTTGTGCGTGGCCTCGAACGCTGTACCTGTGAAACGCGCGGCCTTTCCAGCCAAGCACGGGCGCGATCCGCCAACCTTCGCCACCCAGCTCCTGTTCCGTGCTTACTTTCAGCCTTTCGGCAAGGGGGCCAACCGACCTAGACCTTCTCCAGTTTCCAAAAGGCCCGACCTGGTCGGAAGCGCAAAGCGCGAATCCCACGACCGCGTGGCCTGACGTGGCTGCCAGTCGAGCACCAGATTCTGTCCCAATGGCCTTGCCTTGGGGACCGCCCCGCTCGCTCCGAGCACACGCCACATCTGGTCGACGACACGATCAGCGAACGGGCCAACCGAGTCGGGCAAACGTCGCCAAAGGGCCCGGGCAGCTCGCGGGTTTGCGCTGGCTCCCGACTTCCACCACCATTCCTTCCTTGCCAACGCCGGGGCGCCACCGTCATCCCCTCTTCCCGCTTCACAATGAGCGCCATTCCGAGAATTGCACCGGCAGCAGGATGTCTAGCGGACAGCGGCGCATGCGGGGGGATCCACAGGGCGCCGCGCGCCTGCGGCCCCCTTGCCGCGGGCCTTGCTCCCGGCCCGGGGCCATCCCGTTCCAGGAGGGGCGCCAGAAGGGAGCGCATTGCCGCGAGCGGCCCCGGCGACAGCGACGACCTGGAAGGCAACTTCGACGAGGCCGTGGACATCGACAGCCTCGCCAGGAGGCTCAGCGAGGAGGCCGCGGAGAGGCTGCGCCAGAAGGGAGCGTCTGGTGGCCCGCTGGACGACACGTCCTCAATGGGGATTCAAGATTTCTCCAGTTATGGGCCCGTTGACTATGGTCGGGACGGCGCAGCTGGCGTCACGGACGGGGCTGGAGGGTCGCAATCCGAGGTGGGGACAGAATTTAGCCGTGGTGTGTATCCGCTTGCAGTAAGGGGGAACCATGCCTGTGTGGCCTGTGCACTTGCGCTTCTTGCTTGTATGGATCGTTTGGATGCAGGCACGGCCATTTGTGGCGTCGGGAAAACAGTTGCGCAGAAACGCGTGCTTTTGCCTGCAGATGCGGTTTTTCTGTGGTCGCGATTAATGGCCTGACAACGTCCGCTGCTTGGGCTGCCGGTCGCGCTTGGAACGTGGCACGTGATTCTAGTCTGTCAAGCACGTGCACATTGCAGAACTCTGAGCACTGTAGTTTTGGAATGAATAGAGGAATTGCATGATACGGAATTCGGGGTGTACAGTAATTTGAGCATTATCTCGTGACTCTTTGCCAGGTCAACCGCTGTGAATCAAAGAATGAATATTGCTTCTATTGATTCCTGGTTTGCCTCACTGATTTTTAGGTCAACAGACAAGGCCCAGCCACAAGAATTCCAACCATGAAAACAAAAAACACCGCCTGATTTTGTTCGTGGTGTCGCAGAGGGAGGGAATACTGCTTGGGAACTCAAGAAGGGGCATTGCTGTGCTGTTGTTGGAGAGGCTTAGCAAAATATTTGACTGCCCTTGCTTTTGTCCCCAGCAGGCAGAGACTTTTCCTGAAATGAATGATGAACAGTTTGGCGCGGAAGATTTTGAGCTGTCCGACTTGCTTGGGTACCTCAGCGTCAAGCAGGTATGGAATCACAGAAGCTTGGTGAATTGCCAGACATTCCAATCCCTTCAATACTGCTCATCCTGAAGTGCACATATTACCTTTGCAAGTTGCAAGCCCCTCCATCTATTGTGCTTTCACCTGAACGCAGCCTTGATGATCATGAAGATATTGGCAATTTAGTGCGTTCAGCCAATCAACCTGTCCTTACATTGAGAACAGCGACTGCCGACTTCAGCCTTCCTGTGGTTGCTTACGGCATTTGCAGATGTCGCGGGAGTTCCTGTTGGGGTCCTCAGAGTCAGCAAGCTCAACTGAGGAGACGGCAGTTATTGCTTATGTTGCCAAGTACTTTGGACGGGGTCCATACCAGTACCCAGTGCGGACACTGCTGAAGGAGTATCTGCCTTGCGCAGACAACTACGCCAGGAATGAGGTGCAGACACTGCAGCATCTCTGCGGCTTGCCTGAGAGCAAGTGGAAGGTGGGCTGTCCACATTTTGTCAGTTCGTCCATTGCAAAGCCACGATTTCTATATCATGAAGTCTGCACATGTCAGCAACTTGTCATGCCTGCCAACTAAACCAGAGGTTTCAGTGCACGACAGTAAATAGCACATGTCCCAGTGCTGTCTTTCAACCAGTGCAGTTCCCGTTCCCTTACACTGTCCTTGCAAACGTTGCTCACAAACATTGAACACAGTGAAGGAAACTTGCAAATAACTAAATTGTCAAGTGAGAAACTGGTTGCACAACAGTGGCTTCCGTGCAAAAGTATTTGAAACACATGTGTGTGCTCCTGCTGCTTGCATGGCACTGTTCAAGCTCACTTGCCATTTGCCGACCGTTGTGTCTATGGTGCAGGCCGCCTTTGACCCCATGAACCCAGATCCCCCTGTTGTACCCCTTCTTGGGTACTTCACATCAGCCCCCAGCGAACTCGCTCTTGACCAGTGTCCACAGTCTACAGAGAGAAGTTTGTGGCTGGTATACAAGTGGGAGGCGCTTAAGCCTTTGAGCTGGTACTGGGAGAGGGAACAGCCCAAATCGGAGTGGGGTTGGCCATGGAGAAATGCGGAGCAGGATGCAGCAGCAGCCAAACGGAAGATGCTCAGGTGAGGGTTTGTGCTGATGCGCTGCACCCTTCCTGGTGTGCCCTGATTTTGTGTGAACATGTTTTTCCCTGCAGTAAAACACTGTCCCTGCTTTGGCAAGGCAATGACAGGCAACTGATGCATTCTCATTGTGTGGGCTCAGATCCCAGTTGCCCGGTTTGCAGTGATGGTGCACAGTGCTCAACTGACCAGCTGGTTGTTTGGTGTATTGCTGGCCAAGACGTGTGTGTGCTCTTGATGGAAGTTTGGGGGTGTTGAGAGGGATGGTGAGTGGACAAAAATCGATGGGACATGTTGAAACAGCAGAATTAATTTGTATGCTGTTTGGCACAAGCACAGCAAAGAAAGGAACATAACCAGCACCATTGGAATAGGAAAAAAATATGTGCAGCCGGAAGAGTGCTAATGACCACTTGTGAGACCAACAGATGATCATTTGTTTCCTCTTCAAACTGGTGCGACTCACGTTGGCAGGAGGAACGCCCACCCACAGAGAGAGAGGGCAGAGGGATTATGTGCTATGCATGCTGTGCTGTGGGCATTGGCCAGTCTTCCGGGACTCATCCAGTCCTGTTTTTGTCTCAGGGCTATTTTTCGCGGTGTCATCTATGCACTTTGGTTCTGCCACAAGGGTGATGTGGTTCACGGCTCCCTTGGGTCAGGTTCAGTACAGATCAGTTCCCTTGACGACCGCGATGCAGACAGCCTGGTGGTCAAGTTGGACAACTTTGGGCTGTCAAGGAGGCTGGAACGCCAGGGTAGGCAATGGCCAGCCTGGGGAACGCATTTTGCTTAAATGCGTATGTCCTTTGACGAGCATGATGAAGCGGTGAAGTTGCTACAGTCTTATTATTGGAGAATGTGTGGCAAAAAGGCAACTGGACAGGGTGTGAGTCATGGTAATCGGTTTGCATATGTAGGACTTGTTTGTAGGAAATCTTCAATTGTCTGATCCCTGCACCTGGGGGTTTGCATGCAACAATGGGACAAAAATGGGACAGTGGGACAGTGAGGGAAAAAATGCTGCACCACAAACAAAATTTCCCTCGATATCTGCAAATAGTTTCCAGTCAACTGTAACATGGTCTAGGGTGCTCAGCCAGAATGGGGCCCAATCCGATCATGTTGACCTTGAACTTCAGAAGAGTCCAAAGGAAATCCACTTCAACCCTGTTTTGTCACTCCTGATGATGGCATATTTTTGTGAGGAAGGGGCCAGTGCACTGTGAGCATGTTGAGAGTCGAAAGGGTGTGAGCAATGGTTTTATGCACTAATTTTTGCTGATATATTTTCGTCCTTGTCTTGTTGATGATGGGCATCTGCTGCAAGATGGGAAGGTATCAAATCAAACCACTGTGTAGCATAGGCAGATGTGGTGGTGGTATCTTAGAACAGGCCTTTGTCAGCACAAAGTGTGGTACATGAGTTCATGAAATCCGAAGTCAGCAAACAACCTCGTTGCAACATGTGCAGCTGGATATTGTGTCGGCTGGAGATGTGTGTCCATCCAGGCTGAATGCAATCTGTCAGTTACCAGTGGAAATGGTTCCCTGTCCAAGTGAGCACCCCATTGCATCCTGTGCAGGCTCTGTTGATGTGCAAGACGACCCTATTGCGCTTGGGAAGCAGGAAGATCTTTGGGCTGTGGGAAGGCTCTTCTTGGAGACAGTGATTGCCACATGTGGAGATGGCCAATCTCCTTGCCCAGTTTCCAGGGAGTCTGTCGAACGGCTCACAACAGATATATTTCCTGGCGATTTTGAGGGTCTCAGGTGTGTGTGTTTGTTGTCTCAGTTGGCTGTGTAGGCAGTGTCAACGCTGGTCGTTGTTGTGTATGATGCCTTGTTGGTGGTCATGAGGGGCTTATGTATTTCCTTTGTAGTTTTGCTCACTTGGTGCCAAAGCGTTCTAATTTTCTTAAGTGTCCCAGAAGAGAGCTAGTGCTGTTTTCAAAATGATATTCTCTCTCTATTGAATGGACCATGTAGTTCTGACTGCATGGAACCCCATCAAGTAGTTTGTGTGTAATTTGCTGATAACACTGTTGCTGCCCTGTCAATTGTGTATGCACAGAAGTTACTGCTGTGAGGATCCGGACTGGAGCGATGCTGTGGAGATCCTGGGTGAGCGTGACAATGCTGGTTGGGACTTGCTGTCAAAGCTCTGGGATGGTAAAGCACCCTGTGAAGAGTTGTTGAAGGAGAAATTCTTGAAGGCAACATAGAGCAGACCACTCAAAGGTGTGCATACAGAGGTTTGTGGCTGTTGTGCGATGTGATGAAACCAATCGTGGCGAATAGTGGAGCGGAAAATGCACAATCTGTGGTTGTGTGACGTGGATGTTAGCTGGTGCTTCAACGTAATTACAGTTTAGACACATTTTGTGGACCATTGCGCCAACTGGGATGCCTCTACTCATGTCTACACAATGAGACGCATTTGCCGATCCACTGGTTGAATTGGTGCAAAATAGCCCCGCATGGCCAAGCAAATGAATAGACAAGCTTGCTCATCAGAGAGATGATATTGTATGGTTTAGTCAGCTTGCAGCATTGGTGGCAGCATTATGACAGAGTTGCCGATCTATTGTGTGGGGCTGCTTTGTTATTTGAAATGGATCTATGCAGCAAAGAAATGGAGCGGACTATGCAGCAAAGCCTACAGTGGACTGCAGTGATGCACCCGAGACAGAAAATTGAACCAGGGGGTAGGGGATGGAAGCAAGTGCAGGATGAAGGGGGGCCTTTGAGTTAGTTTGTGGGAGACAGCAGCAGCGAGAGTACTTTGGTTAAGACAAGTTGCTGGATCTTTTGGTGCAAATGGCACTTTACTTATAGCAGTATGTGAAGAGGTTTCGTTCTGAGCAGATGGGTTTTCCAATCAGTGGCAATAGTTAGTGGAATAAATGCTTATCTCTCTGCATTGCACGGACATCATGTTCCACGTGACAGGACGCAGAGCTTGGGGTTTTCATTGTACTATTGCTCAGTGCTGCATGATGATACACAACCTATGCTGGTGCCAAAGACAACGAGATTGCAAAGAATCCAAACAACTCCTGCACAGACGTGAGTGCTGAACAACTTCCTCACGGGTATTGAACTCAGGCTGAGAAGAATCGTGAGATACTTCACACATGTTACCACCTTGGCACCGCAAGCAGGCGTGGTGCTTCCGATATCCCCACAAGATTTGTCGCGCAGTTCATCCCAAGCCCTTGAGGCCCAATAGCCCAATTTCCCAAAAACAGCCCCAGCCAGATATCACGTCTCGCATCCACTCCTTCTCTCGACCATGTAACAACGAGCAGCGGATGCACAGCTGGCGCCGCAGCGGTTGTTGCGCACGGCCTCTGACGTCGAGCAATGTATGCCCAGGTTGTCTATATCATCTTTTTCACAGCATGGAATATAGCCTCGCATGAACTTGCCCAGGAGGGGGTGCCCACTGTGTGACCCGTTTCTCTTTCTTTTTATTAACAAATCTTGCCCAGGGTATCGCTGTCCTAGCGTGCGTCCCTGAATAGTTCCAGATTCCAGACATCACCCCTTGTGGGTGGGCAATGCACGCCCAGCGTGTCGTTAATCCCTCGTGCGTCTCGTGAATATTTTCTTATTGCGCACCCAGCGGCGCAAGCGGAACCGAGTCCAGTGGCGGGGCCCCAGGGCCCGCCGCGCTCCACGGTCCGCGCGACTTGAACCGCCAGGCCGCGTCCGCCCGCCATGCAGGCGGGGCTCGGCGGCGGCCACGAGGCGCGATGGCGACCTGACTCATGCCCGCGAGGGGTTTGTACAGCGGCGCAATCTCGGCCACAGATACGGGCGGGCCCAAAGTACCAGCGCGGAGCAGGCCTCACGCTAACGTCACGTCCAACGCCACTACCTCGGACGGGCCCGCCGGCCCACCCGTCTCACCGCGACCGCCCGCGATGGCAGGCCCACGGCCGCCTTAATCCCATTACGCGGGCCCGCACCCACCAGGAAAAAAACAAAGGGCTTGCCAGCATGGCGCCCTGCCCCGCTGCAAGTACTCCCCCGCCTGCCCACGAGACTTTCGGGCCTGATTTTGTTCGGGGCTGCCGCCGCTGCGCGGGCTGCACAGCGCTGACTCCCACCGGAGGGAGCCTACGACGCCGGGGCACGCACCCGCCAGCGCCCGCCGCGTGGCCTGCCCGTCGCCCTCCCGGCGCATGACTCACGGCCAGGCGCCCAGCGATGCTCGGCTAGCGACCCGCGCGCCATCTTATGGGGTGTCTATATAGCAAGGAGGGCCAGTCACCCCCGGACGCCGAGCCAGGGTAAGGGGCGCGCCGGATGGCATCGAAGCCTTCGCTGGGGAGTGCGTGTGCGTGTGCGTGTGGGAAGGGTGGGTGTGCTCAGGGCGATGCGCTTGAAGCACGGCGCCGTTGGGGTTGCCCGTGCGGATGGCAGCTGCCAGGCGATCGCTCCGGGGGGGGTGGGGCGCAGTCGGGGACGGCGCATGGGGCGGGGAGGAGCGTCCCTGGCCGAGCGCCCCGGGATTCGCGGCGTGGTGGCGGGCATGACGGCCTGCGGGCCGGCCCACCCCGCGGAGTAGAGCTGAGAGAGGCGCCCGTCGACACGAGCGGTTCTCGCTCGCGCCGTCGCGCGCGCGCATCAGGTTGCCGGATTCCCGCCCGCTCCGGCCGCTGGGCCGCTCGAGCGGCACGCGGCCTGGCTGATTGGTGCCGCGAGGCTCTGCCGGAGGCCTGCGGGAAGATACGGTAGACGATGAGGCGTGGGGTCGGCGCAGGCCGGACGTCCGGCCCCACGCGATGGGCGCGCCAGGCTGTCGAAGGCGCCGCAGCCCCCGGGCTTGGGCGGCCGCCGCTGCCGCTGTTGACGCCATTCTGTGTGCCCCCCGCCCGTGTGCCTTGCAGTCCGTCCTATGGGCCCCCGAAGCCCGGCGCCCAGCATGCCTACCTGCACGGCCAGCCGGGGGCGCTGGGCACTCCCAAGAGCGCCAGCCATCACAGCGCCCACGGCGGCAAGCCCCTGCCGCGGCCTGTGCAGCCCGCGGGCGAGCAGTACCGGAGACCGAGGAGCTCGGTGTCGGAAGGTGAGGGCCCCCCGCATGCGCGGTGCGTGCTCAGTCGAGTGCCGCCCTCTGTGCGGGCTGACAGGCCCGCCGCCCGCCGCCCACGCTCCGCTCTGATCGCCCGTCCGGCACGGAGCGCGGGGCGCGGCAGGTGCCAGCGCATTGCGCCCGTCTGATGTCCTGCTTCTGCTGAGCCCCTTTGTTTTTGAGGGCTTCGGTGGACTGGGCTGCTGCGGCGCGAGCCCGCGTGCATACCCACTAGCGCAAATCCTCGCGGCGCGGCGTCACAGTACCTTGGCCGTCTCCTTTGCGTCCAGGTCAGTGGAGCGGCCGGCTCAAGAACCGACCTTCGCAGGAACCCCTGAAGCACATCAGCGACAGTGCAGAGGACGGCGACTGGGACAATTGCGAGACCGTGTTCAACCTAGATGACGTCGAGGAGGCGCAGATTGGTGGTACGAGACTCGTGGCTGGTGTCCCTATCTGTTCCAAGCATACTGGCTGCAGCTTGCGACGGGATAGTGTTCAACCAGGGCTGTGCAGATGTCTTGCAACTTTTGAACTTGCTCCCGTTTATTTGCCTCTTGTTTGTGAATGCCTGAGCCGCGTAGCTGCCACAAAGAGGTGCGAATCAAGGTACCTGAATCACACTGTTCTTTGTGGTTTGGTGTGGATCGTGTTGTGTGCAACACAATTGGCAGCAGCACAGCAAAGGAATGAGTTTTGTGCAGCCTGTAGCCACCGAAAGATACACTCAAATATTGTCAGCTTACCCACTGATCACACAGTGGCCTTCAGGCCACACCATTGCCGGGGTGGTGGCTGTGTGGGCTTCTGTGTGCTGACCAACCTCTGCTTCGGAATTGTTGCCGACAAAAGACAATTACCATATGTCTCTATTGCCAATTTAGTTGCTATGTTCAAAACTTTCTGCTCGTCTTCAGCTGCGATCAGTGGCACATCATCTGCACGAGGCCATACCATCTCTTGGTAGAACTGTGAACATTTCTTGCATTTTTCATTTCCCACCCAACGATGCTGTCTGTCTGTTTTACTTTCAAACCGACGTGTAGCATGTGAGACAGTTTTGTGTTGCTTCAGTGGACCCATCTCAAGTTGACACACAGGGCAGCAGTGTTGTTGACAAGGCCTTCCAGAATTCCTTATTAGGCGCAAAGAACAAAGCAGGCCTTGATGACCCCCCAACGACGAATTACAGGTGGGGGATATGTCCATTGGCAAGTAGCCCATATGCTGGCCCCGCAGAGACTGATTGCCAAAATCTGAGCTTGCTTGCTTGCCTGCTGCAATGCTCTTGTAGCTGCCACCAGATGTTGTAAACTTGCATGACACAAGTGCAGTTGCTTCTGAGGATGTCCGCAGTGGCTGAGTCCAGTAAGCAGGCGAACATATTCTCTTCAGGGCCATGGATGTTAATGGATGATTGTGAAGACGCAGATTAACGATCAGTTTTGCTGCTGTGGTGCAGGGAAACTCCACTACTGCGGATAGAGAAAGTGAAAGGGTGTATGTTTGTAAACCAGTACTTGGTGGTGAAATACCTTGGCCGTGGAGCTTGCGGAAAGGTGTTCCTCTGCTTGAATGTGCAGGACTCCAGGCTGTATGCCATGAAGGTAATGCTCACTCTATCCTGTGGTTTAGGTTGTGCTGTGCAGAAGATGGCATTGATAGAACCTGTGCTTTGTTCTGACGTTAGTGTTATGCACATTGTTGTGTGCTGGGCAAAGTGGTACGTGGAATAGGAACCACATGTGTGTGAGGTTTCTGGTACTCCTCCTGCTTTGGGTCAGTCAGGTATTTGATATGTGTTTCTCAGGGTACTGCTGTTGAAGGTAGCTGAATCCTGCAAGTCATTTTCAGCAAGAGGCCATCTGCAGATGAATTTGCAAATTTGTGGGTTTTGGTAGTGTTAGTGGCAGCAGCAACAGTGGTACTCAATCAGCAGCAGCAGTAGCTTAGATTTAGCTCCTAGTCGATTATGCAGGTTGCAGTGTTTGTAAATGTATTGTCACCTCGTCGCCACCCCAATATAGCCTCAATGCTCCCGTGCCTGAATGTGCTTGGTGCTTGGTTGTAACATCTTGACCTCGTCGCCACCCCTTTCAGAGGCGCTGACTTTGTCATAGTCTTCATTCGGTCAATGCCCAGGCCTGTATCGGGCTCACAATGTAAGTGCACAATTCAGAAGTTGTGTTCTATACAGGCTGTGCGAAAGTCGGACCTGCAAACGTCGCGCAACCAAGCACAGAAGCGAAACCCGATGGAGGACCTGAAGAGGGAGATCATGATCATGAAGAAAATGAAGCACCCCAACATTGTGACACTGACAGAGGTGATTGACGACCCTTCTGGCAGCAAGTTGCTCCTGGTGATGGAGTACATGGAGGGGGGGCCCGTCATGACCAGGGAGGCCCTGGAGCGCTGTGAGAGACTCCCTGAAGAGCTTGTGGCACGCTATTTCAAGGACATGGTCAGGGTGAGTGGACAAGCTGGGTGTGTTCGACGCAGAGTACACACTGCGCTGAAGTGCAGGTTCTAAGGATGGCACAGTGATGGAGGCAGGTCATGCATGGACGCTCTTGCTTCCAATGGTTTTCCTCAGCCTGAGCTCAGGCTGCAGCTTTGACTGTCGAGCGGAGGCAGCTGGGAGATAGTGTTGGTTGGCAATGCTGCAACATAACATAATGCCTGCCAAGCACTCGGGAGTGCCACTGGTGTTCATGTTGTTTTGTGCCTCTGCATGAATGAATTCTGAGGTGACCTGTGCTGGCAGGCGCTGGATTACCTGCACAGTCAGCGTGTGGTCCATGGGGACTTGAAACCGGAGAATGTGCTGGTGTCGGCACACGGGGAGGTCAAGCTCAGTGATTTCGGCTGCTCCAAGGTTATAGTTAGTGGGAATGAGTATCTTGAACGGTGCAACGGCACCCCTGCCTTCCTGGCACCAGAAATGATGAAACCCAACAGCAGATACAGGTAAGGTTTCCTGCCTTTGTGTTGATCCATACCCAAAACCACAGGCACAGGTTGTGTGCTTAGTTCTCAACAGCAGGGAAGCTCGGCTTGCTGTACTGCACATCCCTTCGTACTGTCTCTTTGTGTTGTGTGTGCTGTCTCCCTGTGGCCGTGGCCATTGATATCAGCCTTGTTCCTCCTGAGCAGCAGTGCGTGCTCAACACAGTCTCTGCATTTGACCGCGGACACATGTTTTGGGCAGTTGCTGACCACAATCACCTGTGTATATACCAGGGGCCGACCAACAGACATCTACGCTATGGGTGCCTGCCTATACACGCTGGTTTTTGGAAGGATACCGTTCACTGCACCAAATCTGTACCAGCTGTTCCAGGTGGTCCAGAATGAGAACGTGACGTTTCCCGAGAGCGTGCATGTCTCTGAAAGTCTCAAAGACCTGCTGACGAGACTGCTTACAAAGGTAGGTCATTTGTCATCCACCCTTGCCCTTGCTTCTGGATTATGAGCAGCTTTTGGGTGGGTTTGTTTTTGCTTGATCGGTTGTTTTTCTCCTGGCTGGAGGGAAGGCTTGTGTTTTCACCAGTTGTGCAAGCACCAGCTGAAGTGGTGTTGTGTCAGATAATTTCTCTCCAGCACGCAAAGATTCGTGGCAGCTTTGCGTGCCTACACTACGGATTGATGGAGAATTCTGCTCCGCTGAACAACAACCATATGAAGCTGAACCAGCTTGATTGACTCTTTCAGTGTTGTGCAGAATCCGAAGGAGAGGATTACTCTTCTGGAGGTGCGGCACCATCCTTGGGTGACAGGGAATGGGAGGTATCCACTGCCCAGGTGGACTCCGCACAGTGACCCATATGCGAATGCAGCTCACGAAAATAGTGCACACAAGGTCAGGGACTTTATTGCAAAGCTTGCCAAGCAAAGCGTGCGGGAAAGGACATTCGAGGAGTCGGAGATTCTACTGCGGCAGGGCGACACAGGTGTGACGGACAAGATGTACATTAAAATTTCAAGATGCATATAAAACTCCCTGAAACACAGGTCATACAATGGAACATCCTTTTCTAAACAAGCATACAGCAGGTGCTTTTCTGCTTTGCAGTGCCGTAGGCGCCACCATCGACAAGAAAGAAATTGAAAGCATGATGCATGCACCAAACCAGGAAACATGTGCTCTGGGGTGTCCGCAGGAGCCAACTTGTCATTGTTTGTTCACTGTAGCAATGTGTGTATGTGTGTGTGTGAACACCGTGTTGTTGACCAGAGTACAGGGAGTTGCTGTATTCTGAAAGTTTCATTGTCCGTATGCATGTCCTGAACTTCAAGTCGCTGGCCCAGCCTGGGCTTCCTTGTGCCTGACAGTGAGACTGAACATTACTGTGCAAACACAGGGAGCTTCATGCTGTACATTGTGAGCGGCAAAGTCGAAGTTCTCCTGAAGTGCTCGATGCCTGCACGCCGCACTGGCCGCAACCACACGTCCAATCGCAAGCGGGGCTCGACAGACAGCGGGGACCCGCTCATGAACTCCTCTGACAGTGCCTCATCTGTCGCCCTTACCGATGAGGACCGGCAGGCTCGCCAGATCTTGGTTAATGCATCCTCCAACGCCATCAAATTCATACGCACCCTAGACCGCAGCCCCTTTGGGCTGCATGTTGGGACTCGAAACGGCGGGGACGTCGTTGGAGAGATGGCGCTGTTCTCTCGCGAGTCCACACGCACGGCGACGGTTCGTGCGCTCACAAGGACCACAGTCAAGGTGTTGTCTAAGGAGGAGGTGTTCAACTACTTTGCGCGGCACGCAAAGGAGAAGCAGCAATTAAGGGAGGTGATGTGGAGGCGGGAGGGGGAGAGTGTGACAGTGGAAGGGCTATTTCAGCTGGGTAAGGTGCACGAGGTGTTGGCCAACTCTTGGGGGATGCGGTGACGTGTCCTATCCATGATGGGGCGTAGGGGCGGGGGTGGGGTGTGTGTGTAGACTGGCAGGGTGGGGGACTCTGCCGGGTAATGCTGGGAAAGATGGTGGTGAGAGGATTGGTAGGGTGCCAGAAGAAGGCCAGAACGAGTCAGAACTTTGAGACACGTAGCTGTGCATGTTCGGCACAGTTTTTTGTTCTTGTGACCTGATCAGCGATTGCATGAGCTGGGTAGTGTGGATGCACACACTTGCCGGCTGCTGCCATGGGAGCAGGTTGGCTGTGGGATGGTGCAACCAAGAGGGCGCCTGCCTCTGGTCGGGTGGGATGAGGGTGTGTCACATTTGGAAGGGACAGTATTGTCAATAGACAGTTGTCAGTTGTGACATAAATTACTGGAAGGGGTGCTATTAGCCTTAACATGCGCTGTGTGAGTGTGTGGGGGCATTGATCGGTCCAGGTGGGGGGTGCATTGTGGGCAGCCTGGTGTCTCGTTTCGGGGCCGCGCGGCTGTTGCAGTTCCTTTTGTTTGGGCTTGCAGGCAGAAAGGCTGTAGGAGTAGGAATGTTCAGGATTCAATGGGTTGGCTGTCTGGGTTGGTGTAGGGACTGTAGCTGTGGCTGCCGACCATGCTGAACTATTGACGTCCTAAATTCTTTTGGCTGCCATCGAAGTTTGCATTCGCTGATGTTCGACAAGAGCAGATGCGCTTTTCATAATTGGATGTATTGCCATTGGTGAGAGATGGCAGCCAGGCAGAGATCGTGGGAGGGGGTGCAGGTGGCGACACAAAAAGTGGACACAAGAACGTCGAATCGTGTGGCCAGGCTACGCTGCTGTTCACCAAAAGTAGAGATGGCGAGAACAGAATGGACAACGTGCCATGGAGGCGCCCAGGTCTGCGGGGGATCGCATGTCTGATAGACCTAAAATTGAGGCATCATAATTGGCGAAGATGGTTGAACACCATTTCATTGAATGACGCAGCGGTTGTTGTGACTCAACGAAGCGAAGCACCAGGCAGTGCAACTGCATGTGGCGTTAGCACCCGTGGCGGCTTGGTGCACCTCGGCGGGGGCCTCACGGCGTGATGTCCCACGTTGGGCGTCGTCAGGTGCTCTGTCCCTGCATAGTCGTCTTCGCCATGCTGCGGCTCCAGCCCGTGCGATGATAGCGCATGCAGTAGCGGCTGGGACCGGAATAAGTCCAATGTGGCACACAGCGGGAGCAGTGTGAACATCGCCTTTCATCGCTCTGTCTAGATAATCGGTGTGTAAATTTATCTCTGACCGACTCGCAGGCCGTGCGTTGCGTTCCCCACCGGCGGCCGCATGTGCGCCCTTGATGGGCACCATTGGGCTTTGCAGCTACCTGGCGCCATGTGTGCAGGTTGCCTTGCCTAGCGTTTATGTTCCCCCTCCCCATGCTTGTGTTGGCCCTGTTCGGGACGCAGTGCAATGTGTGCTGCTTTTGACATCGCCGGTGCCCTCTATCAGATTGGTGCCACCCTCTAACCCATCTCCCTGCAATCCCCATGCAATCGGGTGTTTCAGTACCAGGAAAATATGTCTCGCCTTGTTCGATGCGAATATGACGCAACTCTCGATGGGGGTGGGAGTGCTAAATTATCGCACAGTTTCCTTGCCATTTTACATGAAACTAGTTCCACCAGATACACACGTGGAAATGCCCATAAGGGCAGGACATGTGTAGATGCCCATAAGGGCGGTGCAATACACAGCTGACTGAGGCGAGTCGTGCCTGCCGGCCTGGAGAAGTCGTGGCGACTATGGTTCCTAGCACCAAGCGTCATGGTGTTTGCAAACGCCTGGTCGCGCTCAGTGCGGCATTACTGGCCTTGTCTCGATAATGCGGGGACAGCACCTTTCTGAGCTTACAGCGCACACTCATTTCGCGTGTGATGCAGTTGGCTTCCGTACCCTAATGCACTAGCGAAGCCTGCAGTGCACAGCGTGAGGGGCTCAATGCTCAACAGAACTGCGTCAAGCCCAGCACGGGTAAGAGGAGAGGTCGCCAACCAACCAATCGCTGCATTAGGCACATGTTCGTGACGTTGCACAGTGACAACATCCCTGCGCTGTGGGCCACATTTGAAGTGAGCTCGCGAGGACTCGTCATGTCTGACACATGGCAAACTGCATGTCGTGGTTCGGGCAGGCCACCACTGGAGCCACGAATGGAAAAACAAAGTGAAGGAAGCAACCAAAATCTTTGACCACAGAACCAGTACGAGTCATTCTGGTGACCACAAGTGCCCCAGGCATGATACCTCGATAAGCAGGAACAACATCACTTAGTGTTACTTAGTATCACTTTGTATTGCTTAAAGTAGACTCTGTTATGAAAACGCCTGAAGAAACCAGACAGTTGACTCTCCAAATTGAGGACCTGCCGGAGGCCTGGATGGACGGATGCCGAGTCAGTCTGGCTCATCTGTCCGAGCGTTAAATAAGGGAGCATCTTCGTTCCGATAGTTTTCGTGCTCCAAATTCCTGAAAAGGGATGCTGCTGGCTTCAACGTTGTTATGGATGGACAAAAGCCCTGGACTGAACTACTCCATTCGGATTTATCCACCAAAGAGCCTTTCCGAGATTTTAGTTCTGCTTTGCTGGTCTTCCAGCCCTATTGACAAGTTCACACATGACAGATCCACCGTCAAGTCATGTTGCCGCCACACGTACTGCGGAACACATCTCTAACATACGTTAGGTTATCTTGCTTGTCGTGTGTGTTGAAATCGCTGTTAGTCATTGTGCCGCCGAGCACAATGACGGGCTCGTGACTGACATACGGCAGCTGACTGCGTCCAATTCAGATTTGACAGGTCAGGAGAAGATGGACAGCCGCTCAGCGTTGCAGAACAGCGAGAAACATGCTGCACGAATTTGGGCTTTGATGATCAGCACAAAGGTAATATAGCCAGACTGATGATAAACGTGAAAGAAGAAGCTTCAGCTTACGGGGAAAAAATAGACAGGAATCATACGGGGATGCTGTTGAAAGCTCCAAGACACCTGTGTGGACCTCAGAAACCATACTGAAATGGCTATGAGGCAGTAGTTCAGACATGTAGCACGGCAGCGGTGCTGAGCACCCAAGTGCTGCGGAAACGCTGCCGAAATTTGGCGGAATGCTGCCAATAGAACTGCAGAGCAGCTCATTGGAACATGACATGATTCAATGGATGTGGTGCTCAAGGGAAAACGCTGCAGAAATATTCACCGCTGCAGCTGCAGAATTAGACATGATAAGAAAAGAAATTTATGGCTTTCTAGAGAAGGTATACTGCATAATATGTGACAGGAATATGCCTGCAAAACTAGCTGAGGGCAATATACTACAGGATAAGAACATCATCCACAGAATTCAGATGAAAAGGGGAAAGAGGGCTGGTAGAATGCTGCCTATTTCTATGGAACTGGCCAGCATTGGGATGGTTGTTTATACCATCGCAATATAGGACAATATACAGCTTGAAAGAGAGCCTTGTGGACTCGTTGAGTATAAGGCAGGGTATACTGGACAGCACATGATAAATGACAATCGCCACTAATGGATGGCTGTCGTGCTGTTGCCGTGGACTAGAGGTATGCATTGAGTAGTGGTCATTTGGGAATAGTTTTGGGCGGATTAGTGTACGTCATGGGCACTTCAAAGACCAGTATAACTTGACGGTGTATTGCGACGCATCCCAAATGCAAGCAAAGAGTACCGGCAGGAAAGCTGAAGCATGCCGTACACAACACACCGCCCTGGCAGTGCGCACGTCTGTCATTGGCTTGACGGGTCGTCATGTCGCACGGATCCCTCCGAGCGGGCGGCTTGGAGCCCGACCACGTGCTGCAAGTTTGAGCGACGCGCAGCGAGTCGCCCGACCCGCCGTGGGAGCGGGCAAACGGGCAGAACTCTGTCCCCTGGGCAGCGCCTCACGTCGTCAGTTCGAGGGGGGGCAGGGCCGGGGCCAGGCATACGTGCCGTTGGACCTGGTCGCAAGCAAGGACGGGCTTGCCGATGGCGTGGCCGCCCCGGCGTGACGACAGATCGGTCGGACGCAGCGAGCGCAACGGACGCAGTGGGGGCTGCGGACGATGACGCTGATGACGACACGGACTACCTCAGCATAGGCGGAGGAAAAAACACAGCGTGCGCAAAAGTCATGGATGGAGACTGGACATTCGCACACAAGTCGTGAGGGTCCAGAAACGGAAAGGAAGCAGCAGAGCCGTCTCAAAATAAGATGCCGTTGGTAAAGATTGACTAAAAATATTAACAATCCGCGCTCTGTACTTAGCATGAGGTGCTGCGGATGGTGTTTGACTGAATAGAGCTGATTCACGGTCAGTTGGTTCAACGGGATGCAACGGATGAGCCAGGACATGAAGTGTGGCTGTGCTATAGTACCTTGTTTATGTATCAGTGGGATATGAGGGGAATATAAGCTGATCTGGAGGAATCTAGGCAACTAGGGTGAAGTCATGCCACCATGGTGAGCCGGATGACCCTAGGACGCGAACTACAGTGATTTCATTGATATGTTGGTTCTGTGCCAGTGTGAGGGACTGATTCATATTATAGCTGTGAGATTTGCAAAATCCAGTTGACAATTAGAAGATGCGAAGGAATATTCGGGGAACATTTGTAATAAGGAGCGGAGTCATGCGGACAGCAAATAGGGAAGCGCTTCCCCTTTCATTGCCGGCACAGCCGAGTGGACGGCGGCTCCAAGGGACCAAACAGACAGAAATTGTAAGAATTATTGGTTTAGGTCAAGTAACGAATGGAAGACACAGCCCGTGGAGGCTGCCTTGTGATTCAGGAGTGTGTGTGTGTGGAAACGTTTGTGATTTATGGCACTCCACTACTTGAGGGAAAAGGTGCCGAAAGCGTGTCCTATTGGGAACGCGTGCGGGGCCCCAAGCGCACATCAGTACTAACACACAACGTAATAGACTGGAAATCATACACGGTTCCAGAAAAACACAAGCAGATTCATCTGGAATGTCGACTTTGTTAGTGACTTACGTAAGCGCAAAATGAACCAGAATTGCGCCATTGTTGGCAGCTGGTGTTTCCATATATAGTAACATATTCGCGTGAGCATTGAAAGGAGCTTAGGGGTGCTGGCTTCTCAGACGATTACGTCTGTACCAAGAACGGGTACCTTGACAGCATTGAAGACGGTGGACACACTTAACCATCCCTCAGTCGAGGTGCTGAACGACGATCGACGTTTCTGCCTTACCGGTCTCCTTCAACCCCCCCCGTGTTCCCCACACGACAATACATTACACTCACACAGTTTGGTGTCCATCACCTCACTAATACAAGACCCGATTGGCGACCCACTTAAAATGTGCCCTCGCTTCGCATAGTACTTAATGCCACTCTGATAGTGACTCAACCCAGAGTCAGTTCCCCTTTCCTCGTACTCAACTCCCTCTCCATCCCACAGCTAACCGAACTCACACTATTCGGGTGGGCCGGGCGGGTGCGAAACAAGATAAAGGGGGGCGCCAAGGGTCGCGCCTAAAATAGCCGCTCCCACTTGCCGCCAAACTCCCCGCCAAACCCAAGGGCCAGCTTGACCGGTCCCCTTGGCTGCGCCCAAGGTACAAGGATCAACCCCACCGCCCTTGGGTGCGTCGGGCAGCACTGACCCCGAGTACAGGGGTGACAGAAACCCGGCTGATGGATGGCCAAACTGTCCAAAAGGGCGGAACGGCCCGCCCTGGCCGTTGCGCGCCCACCCAATCGTCGTCCTTAGCAGAAACCCATTAACAGGATAGTTAATTCCATTTCTGCCTTACCGGTCTCCTTCAACCCCCCCCGTGTTCCCCACACGACAATACATTACACTCACACAGTTTGGTGTCCATCACCTCACTAGTACAAGACCCGATTGGCGACCCACTTAAAATGTGCCCACTCACACTGGGGCACGGTGCAGCTCCTCCGGAGCGAAGGCGTGGTCATGCCTTGGTCACTCTCGGGCCGATGACGCCCCGCCCGGGCAGAAGATGTGCCCGTACTGGGCGTGTAAGTCTCGTGCCGTAATCGTCATCCAGCCAAACAGCCGGAAGTCCCACTCGGACGGTAGCCGGTACACGTCAATGTACTTCCACATAACGTTACTGCGCCACTCGCCCCAGGCGCGGATGCGCCCCTCCGGCACCTCCAAGGCGTAGCAGGAGCTCGCGCCCCCCCCGCGTAGGCCGTGATGATCAAAGGGCGCGGGGGGCGGCGATGGAAGGGCCTGCTGCAGCAGAGGAAACCAGGCGGAGACCGTCCGTGACGAGGGATCTTGCTCCCCCGGAAGCGTGTAGAAGTGCCGGGAGGAGCCGCCCGCATCCGCCCAGGCCTTGTCCCGAGCGGCCGACCATCGGAGGAACAGATCGATGACGGCGGGGGCGCCCGACGAGGGCCAGGACCGGCACCGGACGCGAGGGTCCGTTGACGCCGAGAGCTTGGTCCGGCGCTCACAGAAAATCAGCAGGCCATTCTCCAGGCGGATGTCGTCGAGGAGAACCAAATGGCCGCTTTGCGCCCGATTGAAGAAAAGAAAATCGAGCGTCGCCGAGCAGGCCGCGCGAAGGAGCCGCAGGTCTTGAGTCCCCAGGCCAAAGTCCAGGACGGCGCGGAGCAGCTCCGTAGGAACGGGCCGATGCGAATGAGCCGGCTCCGGTTCCTGCCGCCTCCACGCCCGAGTAAGCCTCCAGGTGACGGGGTCGAAGGCGGAGAAGTCCAGGTGACCCATGGCTTGGTGGACCATGGAGATGGCCGCCAAATACTGGGGAAGACTGCGGATCCCCACCCGCCCTTCCTCCCACAGAAAGCGGATGTAGCGGTAGATTGAGGAAGGCCGCGCGGGTAGGCTAGCCAAGTCGTTTGCCTCGCAAAACTCAGCAAAGCGGGCAAACTTCTGATGCATTGATCGCCGCGTCGACTCGGTATAAAAGGAAAGAAACTGCACCTGCATCCACGACCGATCGGACGCCGACAGGCCGTCCACATCACACCCAAACAACGGGTGATCGTCCGGCATTACCTCCACCGGGAGGGGGTTGGCGACCGGCGATCCGGAGCGGGAAGAGGGCGGTCCGGCCCCGCAGTCGGAACCCGAGTCCGCGGCAGAATGTGGAAGGCTCGGAGGTTCCACCGGGGGGGAGGCAGGCTGGCCGGGATCGAGGGATCGCCCGGCGTGAACATGCCCGGGCGGCGAGGAATCAGCATCTCCGCCGACGCCAAGCGCCGAAGTCGAGGGAACCACATGGCCGACGGCCAGTCCGGAGCCAGGACTACCGTCTCCACCTCCGGGTGGTGGCGCAGGAAGGCCGTAAGGCGCGGAAGGACCGACCACGGCGGATTGGCCCAATTGGCCTCCCCCGTCCAGTCTTGGAGGAAGGCATCCACCCCCGAAGAATGGGGCTCGTTGTGGCGCGAATTGAAGGCGGGGCAAAGGGAATTCTGATGGGAAGCGAACCGATCGAAGGTCCGGGCCCCAAACCGCCGAGTAATGGCCCTGAAGATGGCCGGATGGAGGCGGTAATCCTCGCCCCCCCGAACCCGTGACAGTTGATCCGGGATGGTATTCTCCTTGGACGGGATATACTCCGGGTCGAGGAGCAATTGGCGAGCCGAACAAATCCGCTGCAGTTGGCGGAGCGGACCTCGGAGCTGGTCGGATCCCGTCGCCATGCTGCGGATACAGAACAGGACCACCTGCGAATCCACGAGCAGGCGGAGCCGTGCCGAAATCGAGGGGGAAGCGGGCGGAAAAAAGGCCCGAATGGCCAGCGCCACCGCCTGCAATTCACGCACATTGATGTGCGTCAACGAGCGATCAAAGAAACCCCGCGCCAACCGGGGTTGATCGGCATGAGGGGGGGTGAAAGTCGCGCCCCAACCCGTCAAGGAAGCGTCCGTAGCCAAGGTACCCGCGTAGGGCATGGCGTTGGGATTGAGGGGGCGACCGTCACAACGATCCAAATGGATCCACGCCTCCAGATCGAGGCATGCTTGGGGGGTCAATCGCAGCCGATCCCTCCAAGACCGCTTGGTCCGCAGCACCCCGTAGAGACTTTGAAGGAAAAAACGAGCAAGTGGGAAGGCCAAATAAACCGAAATGGCCAGCCCACAGAAACGGGCCAGATCGCGAGCCACCACCCAGTGCTGGGCCCGAAGGACCCGAGCTTTGGCGGCAATGGTGGCCACCTTGTCCCTTGGCACGAAAAACCGACAAGCGGTGGTGTCGATCACCACCCCGAGATGCCGCTGGACCTGGACGGGGTCCCATTGACACTTTCGATCCTTGAAGCGAATCCCCAAAGCCCCGAAGATCTCCCTAACTAAATGGGACCATTCCCGTAATTTGTGGGGATCGCTCATGGCTGCCAAAAAGTCGTCCAAATAGGCCAAAAGAATGGCGGGGTCATCGATCGTATACCGCACAAAATAGCGGTAGATCGAATCATTCCCCGCGAGCTGGCCAAAACGGAACTTGCGAGCCGCTTTGGCACATGAACCCGGGGAGCGAAGAAAACGAGTCACCACCAACATAAAATGAGTGAAAAAGTAGGGCGCCAAAGAGAGCCCAAAGGGGAGGGCGCGGCAAGCAAAGACCTCCCCGCCCATTCGAAATTGTAAAAAGCATTCATCCTCCAAACGCATTCTTAAGTGGTGGTAAGCATCCTTGATGTCAAACCCCACCAAAAAATCCTTCCTCCGCAACAAATGACCAAAATCGCGGAGTTTTTCATACCGCAAGCCCATCTTGCGGAGATGCCGATTAACTCGGCGAAGATCGACACATAAACGATACTTCATAACCCCGTTCTCCCGTCCCTTTTCGACCAGGAAAGCGCGCGAAATGCGCGAATCGGGACCGGGGGCTACCTTGACAATTGCTCCCATCTCCAAATACTCCTCGCGGAGGGCCGTCCAGCCCGCCCGCTCCTCCGCCGAACGGATCGGGTATTCCCCTTGGTCGAAGGGCGGGGGAGGACCCTGCGGTCCCCACGGCAGCGTGACGCCCGAATGGATCCATCTGAGCACGTGCGAGGGCGCTCCAATCCTCCGCCATGCCGAGAGGCGTCCGCGGGTGCGATTATAGGGGAAGTCGGTCACGCGTCCGGAGGTGGACGCGCCGTTGAAGGAGGATTGCGGCGTTTGCCCCGCTTCCCCGACGGGCCGTTCGAATGGGCCGGAGGATCGCCGCTCCCCGCTTTGGATGCCCGACTGGCCGCGGCCGCCTTGGTCGCAAGCTTGACCTCCTGGGTGAGGAGCTCCTTGCGGATGGCGCCCAGCGTCCCGTCGATGGTCTCGGTGGTGAAGCCGCCTTCGGGTTCGCTGAGGCGGATCTGGGCCTGCAGCGCGCGCCAGGATCCCTCGAGCCCGGTGCCGCGGTGCTTCGCGTGCACTTGATGGAGGCGCAGTTGGTCGACCTGCCGTTCGGTAATGGCCACCGAGGCGTAGACGTACGGCAGGAGAAGATCGCGGATCGAAGGCGGTAGACTCGGATGGGCGACCAGGTCCACGAAGGCCGCCGTGTAGTCGAACTGCCACGCGACCCACGGCGCCCAGCTCGCGTACTCCTGGAAGTAGCCGGAGTTGGGTCCCAAGGCCGCGGCGACGGTCTGGCCCTGGCCGGTCTCCCGTACGTCGAACCACGCCGGAAAAGACGTGAAGTCCGGCCTGGCGACCCGGTTGTTGACTGAGCGGGGGAGTAAGCGGGGTCGGAAACCCACGTGACCTCAATAGGACGGTCAGGGAGGCGCTGGTTGAAACGAAGCGCCTGAGCCCGCAGCCACTGTTCGGCCGGGCTGGGGTTCATACAGAAAGGACTCGGCGCGAAGGCCGGAAGGTCGAACCACTCTGTGGTTCCGGGTTGTGCCAAAGGTTGGCGCGAAGCGAAACAAGATAAAGGGGGGCGCCAAGGGTCGCGCCTAAAATAGCCGCTCCCACTTGCCGCCAAACTCCCCGCCAAACCCAAGGGCCAGCTTGACCGGTCCCCTTGGCTGCGCCCAAGGTACAAGGATCAACCCCACCGCCCTTGGGTGCGTCGGGTAGCACTGACCCCGAGTACAGGGGTGACAGAAACCCGGCTGATGGATGGCCAAACTGTCCCAAAGGGCGGAACGGCCCGCCCTGGCCGTTGCGCGCCCACCCAATCGTCGTCCTTAGCAGAAACCCATTAACAGGATAGTTAATTCCATGAATCCACGACCTGTGCTGTCGGCGGGATGAGCTGTTGCCTGATTCCATGTCGGTTAGCTGTGGTAAACTTCAACCGACGTGTAATTTAGACTGGCAAGGACTGAGATGCATCGGTGGAGCCATTATGGCTTTACTGATCAGCCCGTTTGCTTACGATCACTAAATGAGGTGCCTCGCATTGGCAGCGCCTGATTGAGGCAGTGGGCCGGAAGTCATGGAATACTCTGACGATTTTTTGGTTGTGTTTACAAAGATCAATGGCATAAATAATGAGTAAGAGGCATCCATAGTGCCTCAAGTATCGGGATTTTATAAAAAGATCGGATACTCACATTAGTGAGGCAGCATCAGCAGCTCATCAGCCCTAAAGGGCAGCTGCATTTGGAGGCTGCTTTAACAAAGTGACAAATGCAATCAAAGAGGACCATGATAACACCTGACATACTATGACTGCTTGGGTGGCGTTACAGCAGGACAATCAGAAAATTTGGCATGGAGAGCCGCCAATCGTCGCTGACAATCGAAAGAAAAAAAGGTTATTGCCCGCGTTCGCCATTCACAGGACATAAAATCCAATAAAATATAATGGCGTCAGAAGGTCGTTGGTGCCGACCTACAGGATTGTGAACGCTCTGGTGTCGGGTGGGTTGGGTTGTTGCAGACTGCAACTTGCAGTGCAACTCAACCCAGCACACCTCACGCGAAGATTGCCCCCGGTTATCGCCCTTTCACAGCGGCATGTCGCCGCCCAACGCCCAGCTTGGCCAAAATATAGCAAGATTCTTTCCCTGCCCTTTCCGCGACACTCTCAACTCAATCCAGCACAGCTTGGATTGGACAAGCAGGCATGGCCACTGCCGCTGCCAGCTACGCATGATCGAAAATGCCTGCAGCGCGCATGAACTTAACGCAGCAGCAATCCGTGTGAGCTCACTCCCCTACCTGCCGACTTTTTTCCCTAGTACACATTCCCGTCCTCCCACCTGCCGACAGTCAATTAATTATCCGGTAGGCTGGCCATTGCAAGAGGCCGTTGCTGATCGCCATTGGCATTTGTCGCCGATCGCGAAAGTCTGTGCCCCGCTGGACTGTCAGTGGGTACGCATAGCTAGCTATCCTGTCCCTGGACTTGCGCCCAGCGATGTCAACACTCCAAAACATCCATGTTCAACGAAGGCACAATCGAAAGGGATACTCACAGTGTTTTGTCTCACACCGTGAAGGCTGCTCTGGCTTTTCTGGCATATTTTAATGTTAATGCAATGATACAATCTCTTAGAGTCCCTTGAGCGCTAAGCGCGTAATCTACTATTCATCATAAATTGTGTCTATATTCTTGCATCCCCCATATCTAGTTCCCGTTCGACCGCATGCGCCCACATCATATTCGATTCGCTCCACCACCCCCAACCCCAGGCTTGGTGTTTGCGACCACGACTCCACTTTTGTGTTTACGTTTTATGCGCAAGGACGCACAAATAGAGAAACGGCCATTTTTACGCATATTTACGGCTCGCCGACACGCCATTTTTTTATCAAAAGATCGTTTTATGCATATTTCAGCGCGTTCAGCTGCCATTCCCCGGACTTCCTGAGCCTGTATGTGCTGTCTTAAGTACACAAGACACATTTTTGCGCCATTTTTACGGGTATTTACGTGCAAAACGTGAAAACCAGTTTTCCACCGAAAATAGCCATGGACTGGAAAGTGCTGACGCTGCAAGTACCAAGCCTGCCCAACACCACCCAAGAAAACATTGTCATACTTCATATACAGAATAGGTGACGTTTTACTGACGACAATTCCTTTGTTTTGTCTCCCTCCTCGGCGGAGCTGTCTCTCAAACCTATGTCTTGATGCCTGACGCCTAGAAATGTTCCTTGGAACGGCATGCCGGTGCAGCCGAACTAAATCTGTGAGTCAGCACTTTGTTGAGTTTACCGTTTACTTGGCCTAACATTGTACGAGGAGGGTGACACCATTAATGGACATTAATGAAATATTCGTGGGTTTATGGAGTCGTTGGCATGCGATCAGCGGTTTCTGGCAACCCTGAGTCTATGAATTTGCCCACTTTGCATCTGCCTGATACATTCACGTTTGAAGCAAAATCCCATCAAAAACCTAAAAACCCCAATATGGGCGAACAGATCTTGCAATTTCCTTCAAGGCAGGGCCTTTGGACCTTATAAGGTCTCTAATTAGAGACCTGAAGACTGCCTTACACACACGTGCCACGATCTCAACACCGATTTCCTGGAGCTATTCCGCATGGCTCTGAATTCCGCAACACAGTTGAGAGGTGGCGAGGCAGCCCACGTGCCCGCAGCCACCATAACACCCACGTCCACAAAATGGCATCCCAAAGCACCTCTGAGCGTCCGGCGTTGCGGCGATGTGAACGTTCCAACGTTTTGTTTGTTTCAGTCCAGGCTTATCGTGAGCCACGCAATAACCTTAACATATCCCTCAGAGATTTGGGGCCTTTTGTTCCAAGTATGCCGCACAGCTCGCGTCCATCATCCCAAACTGGTCTCAATGAAATGGTCTCAAGCACCTTGCAGCATTGCTCACGAATCCCATTGAATTCTTCAATGGCGTGGCCAACGACACAAGCAGCGGCAATCGGCCTGGTGAATGGACCCGATTCCAAATATTATTGCTGTGAATATGTCAACACAGTCCATATTCAATGAACGCAGCGGTAAAGCCGAACATGGCAAATGATGCCAGCCGCGTCCGTCCGGTTGCCGCCATTCCTTCATGCACGTTGCCCCAAACAATTGAAGCAACAGGCTATGAGCACAGGAGCACTGGGTGCGTAATGCGCGAATGTCTGGCCTTGTTTCCTGCTGAGCATTATTCAGGAAGCTTCGCTATCAAAGCCATGATGGCCAGGTCGCTACACATCTGGGCGATTTGGAAGTGGTCGCTTTTGCGAGGCCGCCTCTGTACCCCAATTCATTGGGTGGGTGGGCGTGGTTTTGGGTATGGGTTCTTGTTTGTTGGGCCAAAACTCAATTTGGACCAGCTTCAACCCCTATTTGGGTTCAACCTCAACCTCTACACACCAATTCATTGGGAGCTGCGCCTGCTGCCGAGTCGTTGCGACTGGGGAGGCCTGCAGCCATGCTGCGCAAGTTCTTCTCGCGGAAAGGGGCCCCGGAGGGTGCGCAGGGGGCCGCACAGGGGCCCGTGCAGGGGCCCGCGCAAGGCAGCGGCAAATGGGAGACCGACCCAGCGGCGTGCCTGTCCGACGCGCAGGATCGCCTGGCGAAGCTCAAGAACAACATTCGCAGCCCCGACGCCTTCCCTTCCATTAATGAGGCCACCCGCCGAGGTGCGGGAAAGCGCCCACGGGTTGTGGTGCATTCCGCGGCGGTCATTCGTGGATCAGGGGAATCCACGAAAGCGTCATGTGGACGCTCGCCGTTGCCGCATTTGCGGAACCCGGGGCCGAAGGTGTGAAAGGGTGTGCGTGTTGCTTTGTGGACCGCAATACAGCGTTCGCAGGGGTCGATGCCTGGGTATCTCGGTTTAATTGGTTGACTTGGACGTTTCTTGTTGCGTGTGCAGTTAATCAATTGGATGCTCATGTGCACGCCCTTCCTGAGAGCGATCCATTGAAGCCCGTGTGGACTCAGTGAGTAATGAAAGTTGCAACCCAGCCTTCTGCTAATACAGCGTGAAAGGATGTGCTGTTCTACATTTGTTATCCAAATGCCATGCTTTCTTCTATTCCTACCTTTGTGTTGTGATTTAATGAGAGTTGACTATCGGCCATGCATTAGTTATGCATCTGGGCGCTGGTGCATCCTGGTCGATGTTGCATAGGGCGGGTAGTCCATTGTAAGAAGTGTTGATCTGCCCTTGACGGGAGCAGCACTGCAAATTGGAGAGTCAACAACTATCATTCCCATCAATATGTCTGAATTTCAAAGCTGTGCAAAGGGCTGCCAGATAGAATCCTCTCCACCTGCATGTCTTCACCAGTCCATTGGATTTCGTTGAATTTCGTCTGGCTTCACCAGCCAAAACCGCGCAGTTGAGCAGTGGCATGCGATGACCTGGATTTGCACAAAGTGCTCATTTCTTCCCCTCTGCGCTGCGCTTATTCATTCAATGCATAAATGCAAATCTAACATTACACTATCAAGCCAGATGCTCAAGCTTATTCTCACGACTGGCAACTCACTAATGCACTGTGCTCAGGCAGCTTCGTGAGCTCCAGACAGAGCTGCATACTCTTACAGAAGCGATCATGTCCAGCATGGGCTCAACTCAACCAGAAATGAAGACAACAGCCACCCCACATTCGGTGCCCAGGGCAGCACCTGATGCGCCAGAGCCAGTGGAGGGTTTGGATATGGGAGGTGACCTCTTCAGGTGGGTTAAAGTATGGATGGTCCATTGTTGGTTGGTTTTGGAGGCTTCTGCCATGTGTTGAACCAATGCTGGACATTTTCTGTTCTTTAATAAAAATTGCTCACTGAGAATATCTGTAGCGAATCACTGCAGTTTCAACTTTGCAGTGAAATCAGGCACTACTGTTGAAACAGGCATTCGGATTGTTGAAGTGTACTTGTGGTAACATCCATGTGCTGGTTTTACACTCAGTGGTCTGATGGTCTCTGCTGGCGGCCCCGCCTCAAGTCAACCAGAGTCGCAAGCAGCTGCTCCTGCCAACACAGGTCCAGACATTCGACCTGCACTCGATGAAGATCTCTTTTCAAATTTGGAGCCGTTGGAAACTGCTGTGTCACAGGAGGGATCCCATCCCCAAGGTACTGGGAACTCTGTAGGCAGTCTGTGTGATGTGGGGTGTCCTTGATCAGCGATTCGCCAACAGACAGTGTTGTGAATTCTTGTTTTGGAGAGTGAGGACGTTTCACCATGCAGATTGGCACAGTTGCGTTACAGCTGCTTCCTAGGTGAGTCTCTTGGCATGTCCCACCTGAGGAGATGGGTGGTGATATTGGTGCAACATCAAGTTCTTGTGTATCCCTCTTCAATCGTGGTGCCATGTATTTGCCCTTTTAAATACAACACCATCTGAAGGCATTTGGAGTGTTCTTTGAGAGTTTTGCACAATTATGGTATTGATCTTGTCCCTGAATGGACGGGTGCGTGTGGAGACCAATATGTTGAGCCAAGAAAGTGCTGGATTGCGATGTGACACCGTGATTGTGGACCACCGTATTATACACTCTGATGAACAGTAGAAAGACGACTTTGTCATCCTTGAAGTGTTTCTGGCTGCTGACTGTGTTGCGCGTGCTATTCCTACTGCACCCAGAGGCGCAGCACTCTTGGCAGTGTAGAATTGTGTCTAACAGATGTTTTTCGCTGGGAAGGGGTGTGCTCATTGCATGGGATGCTCCTATCTGCGGAAACGAGGTCTTTGATGGCATTGCAGCACTTTGTGTTGACCCACCTCGCTGTGAGACTACAGACAATCGCAATCCTTTTGTATCTCTGCTGTATCCAGATGCTGGAACTGGAGTACTTGCCTCAGCTACTGGCCATGCTGAAACATCGGTGCCTAAGTCGCTTCCACAAGCACCCACACCTGCACCTGATGCCACCAAGGTCAAGGAACCCCCGAAGGCTGGCAGGAGAGACTATCAACCACAACCAGCCTCACCAGCGAGCTCCTCGACCACTGGCACAGGGAAAAAGAAGAAAAAGGCATCACGCACTGTGGTGGGCTATGGTCGAGGCGAACCTGCTGCTCGTCCCAGCAGGAGTCCAGCAGATGCAAGTACAGGATACCAAACGCCACCGATCCCCAGTGTCAGAGAAGAAACAGGCAGTGTGCTGGCTGCAGCCAGAGGTGGCATGGACTTGACTGTTATGGACCTTGCTGGTGTTGGGGACGTGTCGTCTTCTGGAAATGAAAGTGGGCTGAAGCCTGGGGCTGTATCGAACGATGTACCACGTGTTCCTGGCAGTTCACCTACCAGCAACGTTAGAGGGGATCAGTCGGCAGTATCAAAAACAGAAAGTGACAAATTTGAAGTGCAACAGAAACTGACGGATTCAGGGAATGCTCAATCTTCCGATGTGAATGTTTTGGGTGCACATTACTCTCTTGATTTCTCAGGAATGACAATGGAGCAGCCATCAGAAGGTATTGTTGCTGGAACCTCAGCAGAGAAGAGCACATCTGCAGATTTTGTGGACGATCCTGGGTTAGATTTTGCAGGTTTGTCCTTGAGTTCACCCTTGACAGCAGAGGCGCCTAATTGTGTGACGGATGGGGCAGAAGTTGGGGCAAAAGCTGAAGCTGGGGAGGCCTGTTATGAACACCAGACACCTGAAAACATACAGGAACGATCTGAGCAGGTGCCAACATTTTTGGCTTCATTGAGGGGCCTCCAGAGCACAACAGAGAGATTCCTGCAGAAGGCAGCAGAAAAGAGTGACAGTGTCGCATGCGAAGAGCGTGTGCACCTTGAAAAGAGGACGAAACTGCTAATTGACCTGACAGCAACAAAAGGTGTGGCACCTAGTCAACACTGTATGCTAAGCGTTGCTTTGTGGGCATACTGCTAATTGTGCAGGAGGAGTCATCTAGTCAGTATTTGTCTTGGACTCACTGGATGCTGCGACAAAGATCAGTGCGCGATCACAACACCTCTTCATGTAGCTTTGGGTGTCCCAGAATATTGGGCACAAGTTGGATCAATTGAATTGCCCTATTCCGCTATGTTTGCAACTTGGAAGCATCGCATGCCTGCAACTCAGATGGACCCATTGGTGCGCAGCCATGCTTATGGAGTGGTGTAGTTGCTGAATGGTTTTTTATTCCACAATGTTGTCCACCGGACAACTCAGTGCACCCTGCTTGATTGACAGCAGAAATTCTGTGCGACTACGTACAGAACTTATCAAAACCCTTGAGCAACAGCAAGCCTTGGCTGTTGACAATGAAGACTTTGATGCTGCGGCAAAGCTGGCAACAAAGATTGATGACAACTCCAGTCTGCTTGGACAATGCCTGGGGGATTTGCAGCAAGTGGGCAAAGATTTGGAGTCCTGCATTGAGAAGAGAGTCAAGCTTATGGAAGATCAGGTGGGCGAGTGCAGGCCTACGCTATGAATGTGGACTGTACCACTTGAATTCCAAGGCCAGTGTGTGCAGTTTGTGGGCTTTTTCTCACAATGACTGGTACCTCTCAGTGCCCATGTAAGCACTGGAATGGTGGCTTTGTTTGCTTCCTCTGTATGCAGTTTGTGCTAGGCTTGGACATTTTTGCATCAGCAGCTGTGGCAATGACCCATTTCCTGTCGATTTCAGTGGCAGGTCCATGTCACTGTCTCAAGCACTCAAGTTGTGGAGCTTGAGTTACTGGGATTCAGAATCTGGTAGCCCCATGTGTGAAGAATGAATGGCTGTGGCTGTTCAGGATATGGCTGGACCCACCATGGCCAGAAGCACTCTCTTGCTCTTGTGTGTATCTGTGTTCGCAGAGCATCACCTGCTTACTTGATTTGTTATTTGTTGGTTTGCATAGCACTCAACTGCATGACTGACTGAGGGTCATTGTAGGTTTCCCATCGAAAGGGCTGCATTGATAGCTTCAGGGCACTCCAGGCAGCCAACGAGGAGGAAGCTGCCTGTGTGTTTGCAAGGAAAAAGGAGGTATGTTGGAAAAAGGTTTGTCGGTCTGATTGCAGAAGTATATGGACAGTATAGTGTGCAATGGCCTTGGCACTGTGTAAGAATGCGCTTCCTGCACTTTATAACATCAGAAGACCTCATAACTTGAGCGATCTGTAAGTTAGAGAGGGCCGTATCCAGAACAAACCACAGTATTTTGCTGTTGCATACTTCTCAGTGCTGGGCACATTGCTATTGTTATTTCCTTTGGTTCTAAGGATGCCGGAACCGTAGAGTCGTATGTGAATCTTCAGCAGTTGTACCATAAGGGTGATACAGTCCTCTCATCACCCACATTGTCGCTGCTGCTCTCTTCCCCTTGCATATCTCCCACCAGCACAACGGGTTCGCCCTTTTCCTGACTGGGATTCGGGCGATTCTCTCTCCAAATATACTTGGTCACTCACAAGGGAGTTTGAACTCATGTGCACTCAGTACATCAGGGCGAAACACCCTGCTGGCACCCCAACACTAGTGCACATCTGAATTGGCCCTGCCTTGCCACTTTGTGCACAAAGCAGTGGTGTATAAGTTGGTAGCAAAAGGCATCAGCCTTGAGCTCAGTGCTTTGCGGAATGCACATGGAACTTTCAACACGGGAATCTTGCTGTCTGGGAAGGCATGGTGCCATGGCCCACAGCTGGTGAGTGTTTTGGCATCCTTAGGAATGCATTTTGTCGCACCTGGCAAAGCAAAGGCCTTGCTCTATGCTCTTGGTGTGCTATCTGCACAGGAATTCGAAAGAGGGAAGGCAAGACGCACAGAAAGAGATGCAGAGATATCTGCAGCAGAAAGCATCATCCCAGAGAAGCGGCTTGCTTTGGAGAAGGAACGTGACGCATTGCTAGAGGAAAACAGCACTGAAAAGAAAGCAAAAGAGGAAGAAAGGGCAGCTTTAGAACAGGAGCAAGCGGCATTGGAGGTGTGGCTCTATTCATAAGAAGAGATTGCATCATTCCTGAGTTCAAGAAGACAGCATCATCTTGCGATCTGCAGAGCCCAGTTCATTCCTTCATTGCTTTTTGAGTTCCTGAGACATGGTAATGGCTATCTTTTGCATATCTCTTCTTGTTGGTGAGGTTTTTATGTGTTGCCATTGTACTTGCACATCCATGCTCAACTCAGTCGATGCAACTTCACATGTTGAGGTTGTGCACTATTGCAAGATTGCACAAGTGGTCCAAATGGCAATATGTGTGGCCTGCAGTCTTTTCTGCCTCAGGAGGCCCATTCTGATGTGTGGTTATGAATGGGATCCAGGAAGAAATTAATACCTTGAGATCGCAGCTGGAAGCAAAGGTTGCCAAACTGGAAGAGGTTTCTTGTCAAGTGTCAGAGGTATCTGAAGGACTGGAAAGCATGCAAGGCCAGCTAGAGGCCAGCCTGCAGGCCCTTGCTGACAGTGAAGCAGCCGTCGTCAACGAAGAGAAAGAGCTTGCCAAGTCCAGGCTTGAGATTGAAGATGAATTCATGCACGGGCATGATATCGAGAAGAAGGCACAAGAGGAGCGGGATGAGGCTGTACAACAGGTTTGTTTGCTGTGTTGCTTTTTGTGCGAGCACTGGGGTGTGTTTGCCACACTACACTTGTGACAGTTTGCACAACAGTGCTTGACAGTGGAACATGTCTGTTGGCATTTTCCATTGCCCAACAATGATAATGCTTGTAGATGTGCCTGTTTCTGCCCTGTATGTTGGCTTACAGGCGGTTGCAATGAGAAGCAGGTGGTGCAGAATGCATGGTGTCGATTCCTGTCAGATTGTGAAGGATTTCGCATGGGATGACCACGTCAGAATGTGTGTTGAACCTGCGTCACACATTTGCTCATTCCATTGCACAGAACAAAGACTCTCCCTGGTTTGTAGCTTCAGTCATCTGGCCCTCATGGTCATCCAATTCCTTGTGTGTTTCGTTGCGTTCAGGCAAAATTCGCAGGTGATGAAGCTGCCACACACGAGACTCAGCTGTGCGTCCTGGAGTCTGTCATCAAGAGGCAAACAGCACTGAGGGCGCTCTTGTCACGCGTACATTCCGAAGCAGAAGATGCCAGGAGCAGTTTGAAAGATATGAGGGGAAGGTTGACAGCAAAACGTGGTGAACTGAGAGCACTTGCATCTGACAAAGCGAAGGTAGCCCAGAAAAAGATCGCTGCAGAGGATCAGGTTGCACAAGTAGACCTTCGATTGCCCCAGATTGAAGCTGACAAAAAGGCAGCTGCTGCCAACAAGGTGAGATCTGATGCACGAGTTGCTGTGCACCACATGGAGATTTGTGGCTTGTCAAGACGTAGCTGCAGCCTGCTCTTTTGGATACCATGCATGCAAAGTCAAGCAAATTCGGCCCCTTGGTTGTCATTGTGCAGTTCTGCTACACGCAGGGCGTAGTGCCTTGATTACCATGATGGCTGTGCCTTAACATCCATATGGTGTAGCGCTGGCACAGAGGATGTTGCTTCAACTTGTCCAGTGGGCATGCTGAGGTTCCTGGGTCAGTCATGGATTGAATGAATCCAGCTACTTCAATGATCGTGTTGCTTGAGCTCTGCTAGTGCGTGTGCTTTGGTGATAGCCCCAGTGTAGAACCTGCAGCTGCCTGCGCCCTGACAAAACTGCCGACAGCTCGCTGATGACTCTACTCGGTCAGTGGCCGCTCACAAGTTCAAACAGCGACCAGTGGTGCTCAGACAGTGCCGTTGATCAGTCTCACGACCTGCGGTACACACCAACGAAGGGAGTGTGTCTTTAGGCTGGAGTTGTGGTGATTGCTGACTGTTGATCGCCGATGAGAAGCGCCTTGAATGGGGCCGTTTCCATTGAGAGCAACAGTGCACGAATACCGATTGTTGCCATGAAGGAGGCACATTTCCTGTTCTCAACGCCACCATCCATATCGCAGAGAGCTGTTGTGGAATTGCACCAGTAGCCAAATCCTCGCACGTCTGGGGATCGGAAGATCCGCTTAACATTTGGTGTTCTGTCTTCTGATTTCCGATTCAGCACCCGTGATGGAGAAGGGAGCCCGCGTAAATGCACTCAGTGGACGGTCTCACATGTGTAGCAAACATAATGACACTCGCCCTTTCCACAGTGATGGATGAGGAACGAGGCAGGAAGATGATATCCACTTGAGTCAAGATTCAGTGTTGCACAATGAATATTGCTTGGGCTGGAAACGTGAGGGGTTATGTTGCTCCCATGTCTACACGTACAGCGGCTAGGTAGTGCTTGTGTTTGCGTGCAAGGGACTTGGTGGGGAGGATTTTGAAGTGCACTGGAATTACTGCTGTGTTGTGTTGACAGGGAATGGCTGTCTGTTTTTTTTTCGCTTTGTGAAGCTGCTACACCCAATGTATGCACTTTGCAGGACTTTCAAGAGGCAGCCAGATTGTCAGGCGAAGCAAAGAAACTTGCGTCAGAGAGAGAAACGGCTCTGAGTCTGTCTACTGCCTTGTCTCGCCAACTGACAGACCTCGAAGAGAACGAGGGAAAAGTTGCCCAGGAGGTATCGGATCTTGAGGGCGAGGTGAAATCGGCGGCATGGCAGAACGCAAAGTGCCAGTGGTGTTGTTTCAGGATTGAAGCGGAAGCCTCGAGTATCTGTGAATTGGATTGGGCAGGAAACGGGGCAGACCAGCCCAATGCGAGACTTGTGGAGGATGGACAGGGCGCGCTGGAAGACGCTGCACAACAGCTGGCAGCTGAGTTTGGTTTCAAGGAGTCACATATAGAGGCGGTTATGCAGGAGCTGAAAAGTGTACAAGAGGTCGGTTGACCCTGCGTTTGTCGTTTGGGCAGGTCCTTTTCTTTTTTTTGAGCTTAGTGGAAATACCGATTGTGTACAATTAGAGCGAGGATACATGGCTGCAGTTTGAGCGCTGCGAAGGGCTGCCTACCTGTGTGGATCCCAGAAACTGGTGTGATGTGGCTGTGCGGCTGCAGACTTTGTTGCTCCCAGCTCACTGTCTTGGGCAGCCATCCACAATTGTCAACGTGGGGTGAACGGCCACATGCCCACACTACATTGGCCTATTGTACAGGAGCACAGATGATTGGTGGAAAGGTACAGCCATGTCGCGTTCACAGGCAGCAACAGATGCCCTTCCATTAATCAGGCTGCCGAGTCGCTGCATGAAAGTACCTGCCTTCATCCTATCCTTTCATACTCATGGCCATGGAATGGGATTTTACGGGGATTTGCTAAAGATAGAATGGAGAAACAGTTTGCTGTCTAGGATGGCATAACTGCTGCCTCGGCAACAGGAGGATACTTTACAGACAACGAATACACCGGGCTGTCCCGGGAGCCACCTACAACGGGCCCTCTCAATCGAGGCTTGCACAATTTCCTCTATTTTCCCCGCACTTGGAAGCGAACATGAGTTGCCCAGTAATACATACACCCAGCCATTTACGACCAGCAAGCCGCCAACTGCCTGGCTCAAGTGATCCAAAAGAATTTGAAAAAACAAGTCGAGTCATGAATGGTGTCAACTAGCGATTGTGGATTGTGGCTCAACAACGGAGCCCGTGGCAAGGCACAAGGTTAAGAGGGGAAAGCAGAAATCCAGCTCCCCATCAGGCAGTCAGGGGGTTACCAGCGGCCACACAACCTCCATGCAGAAGTGCAGCTGAGCGTTGTGCAATCACATGACCTTGAGGCCTATGAGGAATCCTGCACAGAAACCAGCAGCATTGGGAAGCCCCTGTAAACAGCACAGATCTGCGGCTCAGTCGCGCTCACGGCAAAGAGCCACATTTGCCCCAGGCAGAACATAAACTGCACCTATCTCATCGTGGCACATACCAATTTGCGCAGTGCAGCTGTCCTAACAACCCCATTTGCACGCAACATCTGATTGAGGTCACTACACTGTGCAGAAGAGGACATGTGGTGCTGACATCCATTGACTGGGCTCCACAAGGCTGGGTTCAAACTCAGTCGAAATGCATTCGCTGAATACATCAGAGCCTTAGGGAACAGACAGTTGTGTGCATACGAACAGCATGCAACATCAACTGACAGGTGAAATGGCAGTGGTTTGTCACATTTGGAGAAACGCAATGTACACTTTCGTCATCGGAGTCAGAGTACAGGGACATTGAAAGCTGCACACAAAGCACCCGGTGCTGCATCTCGCAGTGCTCATGATCTTAAGCTACTGAATGACAGTGCAGGGCTCCATACTCAAGAGTTGATTGCCACATTGCACAGGGAAGGCAGTTGGGATTTCCAATTATTCTATGTAGGCAGAGAACCTTTGGGTATGCAGCACACCTTTGCCATCGCCTCCAACACACTGGTCAAGATCGCCTTGATGTCCATTTCATCAAATTTTCTGCAGTAGAAACACCAAGGACTCAAGGTCCCACACTGAATTCCAGCAGGACCTGGCTAGTTGAGCAAGAACGACAGAACGAGAGCCCAACTGCTTGTCACCAATTCATCAACGCACAAAAGCTTTCAGTCCTTCCAAAACACTTGCTTACTTGTCGCCAGTAACATCCAGCCTTTTTCCAACTTTTGCTTGAATTCTTCCCCAGTCGATTTCGATGTACCCATAATGCTGCAAGGCCTGATGGTAACAGCCAAGGAACATCAAATCCATTGGTGCTACATTTGTGGAGTTTTCCATCGATTCTTTATATTTCAGACGACCGACCACACATGGCCTGACACAACAAAGGCGACCCTCTTGTGGAGGATTGAAGGCACAAAAAGAAGGCAACGGGGTTTGACAATCTTGCGCCAGAAGCAAGAATGGCCGTAGAGGGCAATGGGATTGGGAATCCTGATGGCACAAGGACAGCCAAATGAAACTCTCCATGCAAGCCTTTGTCAGAAAGTTCGGGTATTTGCAGCGCACCTGAAGACCGATGAATACAAGTCCAAGGGTAATCGCCCCAGCCCTGCCCACAAACTGCGAGAGCACAAACATCAATATCTCTGCTGCTGGCTCATGACCTGCAACGTCGATAACTAGATGTTATGTACAATTGCAAATTCATAGTCTGCACCACCAAGCTAGGCATCACGCATATCTGTGGTAATAAGATTCTGGCAATGTTCAGGCACTGGGTCACCATGTCAACACTTGGAGACCATTTGCAATCATCAAATGTGCATCTGATTATTAAGGGATATGGACAGGATAAGAGGCATCCCATTCTGCAACCCATTCTGCTGCCCAACAGCTCTGTCTATCGGTTGTCAAAGGAGCAAGTGTGCTCCAGTGCAATCGCCATTCACAGCACGTAGATCCTCTCGACCCGATTGGATTGGATAAATAGGAACAACGTTGCCTGGCTCAAAACGTGGGGGTATGGCAATTAAGGGGCACTGCACAGGCATTTGCACGATCAAGCAGGCACTTGACGAGCTCGACCAGTGGTTGAACACCGCAAAACTCTGCTCAAGAGTTGCACAACGTGCCTCACTTGGTCCCCTCACCTTGAAAGCTGATGCAGTTATCAGCCCAAGGATCCCGCTGTAGCCAAGCTGTTTCACCAATGGCCCCAGCCAATCCCATATTTTGTCCACCGTTTCAGTAACTTCGTCGGCGTATGAAGCTCCTGGGGCCAGAATCTGGTGCGCACCCAGGGCGCCGGATATCCACATCCATGGGCGGCCCCCCTGGCTCCCCTCGTCCCCACCTATACACAGCCCATGAATAGTGGTTCGCAGTCAAAAACATTATCAAGACAGAATAGCACTCAACTGCATTGCGGAGATCATGCTCTGCTCTTCAGGAGCCCAACGCCCACATTCTGTGCTCCAGAACGTCCAAAAGCGCCTGCTGTCTTTCACGCAACCCATCGTGGTGTGCCGCTTGAACACTGCCACGGACACAGCCAGCCAATTTGATTTGATGGCTCTCCGACACCCAATTGGACCTACACCTCTTTGGCTACCTCCGAGCCAAGTTGTCCACAGAAATGGGGCCTGGCGGCCTCCCGCAAGCAGATGCATTCCCACCTCCACCGCCCAGTCCCCTTCCACCCCCGCCACCAGCACTCCCACCACCCGCGCCGGATGCCTTAATCACAGAGCGCCTCGCTGCATTCGGCGAGCAGTCCGCGCTGCCAAAGACACCGAAGGAAGGACCGCGACTGAGGCCGGGAGCGCAGGGAGAGCGGGCTGCGAGCGGCCGCATGTTTGGGGCGCCACCTGCGACGATCTCGCCAGGGCCGCGGCAATACGACTACACCGCGATCGTGGTGGCTTTTTTTTCAAAAACCGCGGTGGCTGGGGTTGAGCGAAAAATTTTCTACCCAGTCAACTTCTGGCAAGGTGCTGTGATTGCCAGAAACTCGTTGTTCGGCCTGAACCCTGCAGTTGGCTTGGCCAGCGCGACGGAAAACGCACGTCAAGGCACCGCCGAGGACAAGGCCCTTTCTGCCCGCGACGGCCCCCCCGGCTGACCTCCTTTCACCACGAGCGGCGCCGATCGCGCGGGCTTGGTCGCCAGGGCGCAGAGGGAACGATGGCGGAGTCGGTCGTCGATGCCGTGGCCACCCCCGAGATTGTGGAGAAGGCGATCAACCGCAAGGTCGTCTGGGCAAAGATGCGGGGATCGCCGGAGTGGCCGGTAGGTCCTGGAGGCCGTGCGCCGCAAACCCCCTTGGCGGAGGGGGACCGGGATGCGATCCGAGCGAATGCCCTTCGCACGTGAAGACGATTCCGAACGCGAGGCCGCCAAGCCAAGCCGTGTGCAGGGATGCGAGCGCTGCAGACGATCAACGAGCTCTGTGATGGGTGCTGAGACGCGCGCGCCGAGGGTGCAGGGTCAGATTTTGACGAGCGAGGCCTCCGCAACGTTCATGCGTGACGCCCCGAAGACCGGTTCCGTACCCGTGCAATTCTTCGGCCCGGAGAACGTCGCCTATCTCGGCACGAAGGCCATCCTTTCCTGGGAGGAGGGGATCAGCAAGAAGGTCCACCTCAAGGCGAACAGACAGATGGCGCTGAACTGCGCCGTTGTTCAGGTCCGTTAACACGCCCCACGTCCACCTGTCGGTGCCCCGTCTCCGCCCGTTCCCGCCACATCCCCTTCGAACGGGTTCGTCGCTGAGCCTCTGCGTCTTCCGCATTTCCTTCTGCACCCACAGGCCCTGGAATACGTTCAGCAGGGCATCGTGCCGGAGAAATGGTGGACCCGTTGGCATGCCGTCCCTTGGAACCCGGAACCCGGCAAGCAGGGGGTTGTCCTGGAGCGGCGCCAGGCCTCGGGTCCTGGGGCGGATGTCCAAGCCGGGGCCGGCCAGGCGGGTGCCTATCCTGACGAAACCACGTTTACAGAATCAAAGGGCGCAGATGCTGGGAGCTCATCACCTGCCAGCCCAGATGGTGCTGCCAAACCCATTGGTGTCTGCACATCGAAAGAGGAAGAGGTAAAGTGCGGTCGCTGCACGCGATCAACAGGCTCTTGCGTTTGTCCTGCTGCACCAAAACCCCCGGCTTTTGCCGTTTCTCGATATCTTGGTGGCATTTTGACATATGCAATCAAACACATGCATAGGAAATCCGGAGGAGACTAACCGAGTACCAACCCATAGACAAGAGCGACTGGAAGAGTGCGCCGAAACTCAGCCAGCGACGAAAACGCAAGGTACGTCCAGTGCTGTGTGATGTTAGCATTCGCCTTTGATCAGAAGGGATTCCATGCCTGCAGTGGTCGGCCACCAGTTATGCTCATTCAGAGAATGTGACGGGTTGCCCTGCCATTTGTGCCCTGCAGGGCGACATTGCGACGTGCAACTGCAACCCTTCAGTGGGCGACTGTACAGAGAGCTGCACAAACAGGGCAACAAAATTTAAATGCGACCCTGAGAACTGCCCTTGTGGGGCGCGGTGTACAAACCTGCCATTTGACTACATTGAAAACAGGAAAATTGAGGCGTTTTTGACACCAGACAGGCAAGTAACGACAAATCCCAAGTGAAGCGCACATGCAACACACACAGATCATAAAGGCCCACAGAGCACCTTCGACGGGGCAACAGGTCCATGGGATGCAGATTCCAGCATCAAAAACAGCCATGATTCATCCACGGGGTAGTCAATAAAGCAGCAAAAGGGTCCAAGGCGGAGCAGTTCCACAACGCACCAAAGTCAGTTCATTGTTGAGATTCATGAAGGCATGCCAGTGAAAACACTGTTACAACAAGACGGATGCAACGATCCATGCTTTGCTTCCTCAAGCAATGCATTGTCAACACCAGGCTGGTGCACAAAACACCTTTCGCCCAGGAGGTCGTCATACAACTGTCAGAACTCAAAGTGCAAAGAAACACAGGTTCGCAAAGTATGGTGTGAGGTACTTGTTCCAGTTGCACAAAGCAAGAGAACACCGCCGCTGCATCGTCAAGATCACAACAAAATATAATTCCATCATTGCTGTTTGAATAAGAACATTTGCTCACATCAGTTCACATCATTTGTTCACATCAGTTCCTTCACAACATCCTCCCAAACCTACGCAACATATACATGGCGTATGCATGGGCGATGACCCTTGTGTGAATCTCTTTGGCAGTGCCCCATCGGCTTGACCCCCTCCAAGCCAACAATCCTCACAAACGGAGACAAGCAATGTGTTACCCACCCCAATTGTAATCTTTCCAGAGAATGGAAAAGAATCTCACGCACACTTGCTTTGGAGGGGTTGCCCTTTGTATGACCTGTTTCTCATGTGGAGTTCAACGAATCGTAACATCCCTCCCTCTCCCCCCTTCCTCCCTCAGCACCTTAAATACAAACAATTTCCGTGGTGATTTGTTCCATGTGAATGAGAGAGTCACCCTAGAATGGATTGCAGCACTATGCGTGCCGCACGCAAAACCCCACAATCCATTTCTGTTGTAAATAGGGGAATGGGTGTAAAGACCAAGGAGCCAATAAGGACAGGAGAATTCATCATCGAGTACACAGGCGAGGTCATATCTGATGAGCAGCGTCTGAGCCGCATAGCGAAGGGCGGCAGCCTCATGGTCGGCGCATACACAATGGCACTGGAGAAGGGTCTATACATCGATGCATACAGGAAGGGAAACGTGGCAAGATTCATCAATTCGTCCTGCTCTCCCAATTGTGTGGTAGAGAAGTGGACAGATGCGGCATCAGAGACCAGCCGCCTGGGCATCTTTGCCCTAACTGACATTGCCCCAGGGGAGGAGGTGACCTACACGTACATGCTGGAGACCCCTTATGACATAAGTGAGAAAGACAAGGAGCTGTTTGCTTGCCGATGTGGGGCGCCAAATTGCAGGTGAACCACTGCAGAAATGGTGAAGGCTGCTGCACTGAGGGTCACAATCTGTTTTGCCAGGGGGCAAGGCAAACATGACATGGAGGTGATTGTCCTGTGCTTGCATGCAATACTGTGTGCATTGCGGCAATGCACCAAAAAAAACGGTTTTCACGGTCTTTCTGCTTCCATGATTGCTACAGGGGCACATTGGTACACCGGGCGGGCCGCCACAGTATTCATAATAACAGTGGTCCTAATTCCATGGAAGCCAAAGAGCAGGCTACAATGAAGGGATCAGCCCCTAGTAAGGTGAGGTTGCAATGTGTATGATGAGCATCACACAGATCCTCCTGTGATGTTGTGGCCCTCCGCGCAGCTTTGATACTTTGTGCATGAAGGCAGCAGGAGATTGCTCATGTGTTGCTCCAGGCAAGCTCATTCGAGAGGAGAGTGCGGAAGAAGACTGCCGAAACATGCCCATTGGCAAGGAACCATGCAAAGGTATGTAAAGTAGCCGTCAGTGTGCCAGACTTGCCGCCGTTTTGATTGACGGGTTGAACAGCAGCGTGCTGAAGTGGTAGATGACAATCAATACACCACTGGTAGTGCGGTGCTATTTCAGCCTGTTATGATGAATTTGACACGTTGTGCACAACTGTTCTCAAATCCTACAGGTGCGGCCACTTCATGAGACACAGAGCACTGCTTAGTTGGCTTGCAGTGCGAAGGGCAAGCAACAAGAAGGGCAGCTGGCCTTTGGCGAAGTGAAGGGCTTTTGCAACTGGCTTGCGGGATGAGTTGATGCGCTTCTCATGTGGTGCTCCAGTGCGGGATATAGTCAGGATAGAGTCATTCTCAATCCTTCCAGCTATACTGTATGCTATTTTGTGGCTCGTGCTCTGTCCTGGTCGTGGGTGAAAGTGCTGAAGTCACTAAAGGTGACATGCATTCATTTGACACAATGGCAACATGGCAGTCGAAACCTCAAAGTTGCGGGCATACTTGTTGCATTTATTCGACACACTCGCGCCCAAAGCTGCCACAATCTGCCATACCTGGCTGGAGGTGTTCAATCGTTGTTCTGGTAGCTTGCTCAAGACAATTGCCAGAGAGCACAAGTGCTGGCCCTGCACTATGCTCAATCGTAACACATTGCCTGTTGAGCGGTTGCCTCAGATACAGACAGCCCAGAAGATGGTCATCGGTGGGACCATGTGCAAACCTCAACCATAGACCTTGCATCGGTATCCTGTTGCTGGAAGTATGAAATCGGGCTGTTTCCTACGGCTCTTCAGAATTGGAGCTTTGCTGACTCGGACGGCCCCCAACAAACGAAGGGATTCACCTGAAGTCGTGGCTGAAATAGAAAGCTTACACATGCCTCCACCGCACAAGTCCAACGTGAGGCCACGTTGCTCGCCTGCGACGCCAGTGGCCAAGGCCAACGGCCCGCCTTCCCGCCAGCCTCGCTTTGGAGTTTTCAAAGCCCCTGCCGGTACTGCTTTTGCGACTCCTGTCCTTGTGTGATATGTCTCGCACGGCTGGCTAACGACGACTGCACTCGTTCGTCTCGTCACCTCGCTGCAGCCTCAGCACCTTGGTCTGCAAGTACCGTCACCAAAGTACTGCATTGCCACAGGTGCCGATCCACGGTTTGGGGTGACCCTATGTCAATCTTGTCATGCTTAACGTCAAATTGAGGAGCACTGGCCAGGTAGCCGAGGGTCAGGCTTTGGTGCCAAACGTGGCAAAAGTTGACATAGGAAGATATATTTTCCCAATACCAAAAACGGCTGCTTCCAGTACCAAATTTCAGCCAGTACCAAAAGTGAATGCTCCCAGTACCAAATCCGCCCCAGTACCAAAAACGGCTGCTTCCAGCACCAAAAACGGCTGCCGCCAGTACCAAATCGCCCCAGTACCAAAAACGGCTGCTCCCAGTACCAAATATAGCTGCGCCCAGTACCAAACTGACGACAGCTATTTCGAGGACGGGGCTGTGGAGCAACAGGCGCCACGCGAGCACTAGGAATCCTCGCCGATGCTCTCGATCCCCATCCGCGTGGGCGCTGAATGCAGCCGCCGCTGCCGGACGCTCCATATGGCCTCGCGCGACGGTGGAGGGGCGCACAGCCCCTGTCTTCGTTGCTTTGCGTCGCCCAAGGTCGCACTAGTGAGGCAGGCGAGTCGCCTTGGGCGAGTCAAGGTTACAGATGATTTGGTACTGGGCGCAACTATATTTGGTACTGGGAGCAGCCGTTTTTGGTACTGGGGCGATTTGGTACTGGCGGCAGCCGTTTTTGGTGCTGAAAGCAGCCGTTTTTGGTACTGGGGCGGATTTGGTACTGGGAGCATTCACTTTTGGTACTGGCTGAAATTTGGTACTGGAAGCAGCCGTTTTTGGTACTGGCTAAATACACCTCCGTTGACATAGCACCGCCATCAACAGCAATAAGTCTTACGCATCGACACAATGTCACCCCTTGTTCCCAATTACATTAGTCAAACAAGACCGCCGAGCAATTGAGTCAACAACACCTTAACACCTCTTCCATCATGGCTTCGGGCCTTCTCGATGTTCTTGCAAGATTTTGTTGTTCTCACCAATTCCTACCAATATGTCTTTTCATTGAGCACGTGATGGCATTTACTCCTTATTGGCTTTTAGCATGGACCATTTGCGCAATGCTATTGCTGGAGATAGCAACAGGAGCAACTTTCAACCAACCACCTTGCAATGGGTCTATGGAGCTGACAGCTGCTGATCAAGATGGCCGGTGCACCCATTTTAATACTTCCCCATTACTCTTTTCTTTATGGTGCACTAACCACTAGGCCTTTGCCGGGCAAAGTTTGCCCCCGCAGAGGTTGGTTTGAAGAGTTGTCATGCAAGAAAAGATTTTAAGACAAGTCTTTTTGTAGATGCAAAGACACGTTGCAGGACCACCACTTTCCCCCATGCTGAATCTCAAATCGATTATTCATCCCCACTCTTTTGTGCTTCGCGGCGCGAATCTCATCAACAAGCATAATTTGCAACAAAATGCCCACATGAAGGCCGCTGAAGTCACAAGTAAAATTGGGGCTATGGAATCGATACTATCGCGGATGATAGTGCCGTGATAGGGTGGATCCGGCATGTGCCTCCTTGCCCAAAGGCCGTCAGATCACCACCGGTGCTCTCCGCGGGTGCCCTGCGGGCTTGGCTTAGCAAGCACCCATTCAATACGAGGTGGGTCCGTTTGATACAGTGCTTCTTTTAGATGGCCTAGATGCATTTAATCAGTGAATAGGGTTGAATCTGGGTTGCCGGGGACGAGCAAACATTGAAACGGACAAATTGAACAAATTACATGATGTGCATTTAAATATAACGCCCCAGGAGCCCAAATGAATCCCCGTTCATTCCGTTTCGCGTGCCCCAGGAGCACCCAACTCCCGTATCACCGTTTGTTTGCTTGGGGATCAGTTCCGGGTGGCCACTAGGTGTGCTATGGAGATGCGGAGGTAGAACGGGTTGGGAAATGATAGGAACAAAATCAAACGGCTTCCGCGACCCTGACATTTGGGGTTCTTGCACAAACACTATAATAACCACAAAATGATAAATACAATTGCCACATTGTATTTTGTTCACCACCTGTCCCCACCCACCGGCCCAGCATTGACCCAAACATATATAAAATACTTTTGCATGCATGTTGGTGGCTATTCATCTGTGCTGCAACAGCTACAGCTGTTGCTGCTTAGGAATTGTTTCATCAGTAGTGTGCATGTGTCCTTACGATGGCAAGGTGTCCTTGCTGATCAACCACATGGGTGCCAGCCCGAAAGCCACAGCTGAGCTGTGCAGGCTGCGAGTGGGAATAATGTTACTATGTGTGCATGCATGTTGGTGGTCATTCATGTGTGGTGCAACTGCTATAGCTGCTGCTGCTTGGGAATTGTTTCATCAGCAGTGTGTATGTGTCCTTACAATGGCAGGGTATCCATGCTGGTGAACCACATGTGTGCTAGCGCGGAAGCCATAGCTGAGCTGTGCAGGTTGCAAGTGGGAATAATAAAAGAGGCTAATAACATAGTTTCTATTGATGAGAAAGGGGTGTCAGTATCAAAGGTGCCCTCTGATGAGTTGGGTAAAGGTGGCATGAGGCCCAAGCTGCGGAGGGTACTCCGACTAGTCAGGTCTGTAGAAACTCGATAGAATAGTATATTTTTTATGTTGCAAAGGGTTGTGTGCTTGAGGAAGGCCATCGACAGATGGTTTGGGCTACACCCCAAATACAATAATTCCATCGAAATTATACAATGGGGCTACCTGGAGGCCCTCCTCCCAATCTTGGCATTTCTGAAGAGGTGCTGTAAGAGGTTCGAGGCAGAGGCATACCCCACGGGCTCCAAGGCTCTGACCAAGCTGATGGACCTCCGGCGTTTTCTTTATAAATTTATAAATTCCATTTTAAAATGGGCGGTGTGGAAAATAAGGGGCCATACAGTGGGTTGGTGCCATTCTACAACGATATGCTCTACAAGCTAGAAGAGGTATTCAGCAACTCCACGTGGGCCTGGCAGATGTTTTTTTTGGCTATGATGAACCCCACCGGTGAGCGATCGTTGCTAATCACTCAATGATGATGTTGTTGGTTGGCGCAGCACTCGATTCTCGACGCATTCTGCCAAGGATCGGCCGCTCCGCTCCTCGGTCAATCGCAGTCGCCCGACGGGGAGATGCCTTGGGCATCGATCCCTCTGAGCCCGGCTCGGAGCCGCCGGCTGGCGTGGTTTTCGGTGTGTTCGCGGGCGATGCGCCCGCCGAGGCGCCCGATGGGGCCGCGGGGCCCCCTCCGCAGGATGGCCGGCGGGCCTTGCGGGGCGCTCGTGTCTTCGGATACACAGTGTGGGCCCAGGCCTGCAGAATGGCCGGGCGCGGGGCGGCCGTACGCGCAGTGGGTGCGCGCGGCGCCTTGCGGCCTGCGGGTGCAGCCGCTGGGAGGCGAGAGTGGGCACAATGGAATTACAGGCTGACGTGCGGGGTCGGTCACATGACCCCCGCACGCAGCGGTACACAATCGACAGAACATGTATCGAATGTACCCATATCGATAGTATCTCACCCCCGAGTACGGTAGGGGCCCAACCGCAAGTACTGGAATTTCTATAAGCCATAACTCCACTACCGCTAACCCGTTTGGGATGATTCAAAGACCTATGGAAAGCTAATAGCCTCCTCTGTCCTATCTAGGTACAATCTTATATCAATTATCAATTTCCAGTGAATAATTGGAGTAAACCGGCTACCCCCTAGTAGTTTACACAACAGTACTCCCCCCTGGGGGTAGTTTCGCCCTCGAAACGTCTAAGTGAAACCCAATGGCCTAGTTGTCCTCAACGGGCCGGTCCCTCTTGATCATTTTCTTGAGTTCTTCTGGGTAAGTGAAATTTTCCTCTGGAGTCCAGGTTGCGTCATCCAATGAATAATCTTTCCAGAGCACTAAGTACTCCTTGCGCCTCCTGGAACTGGGTCCTGCCCACCGCCAACGCAGTAACTTCTCGACATCGTATGGCTCATCCTCTGCGGGCTCAATGTCCTCAATCTGACCCTCCTGAGTAGGGTGCGCCCACTGGTTGGTTCTGAAAGGACGCAGTAAGCTGATGTGGAATATGTTGTGAATCTTCCACTTTTCAGGGAGGTCGAGTTCGTAGGCCACTGGTCCCACCTGACGAACCACAAAGAAAGGCCCAACGAATCGCCTCTTCAGCTTACGGATAGGTGCGTTCTTCAAGTTCAAATGCTCAGTCGAGAGTAGCACCTGATCCCCACTACTCAGCCTCAGTTCCCTTCGCTTCTGGTCAGCTTGGGACTTCATCCTGTCTTTGGCCTGATTCAGAAATTTCAGAGCCGTTGAGAAATTCCTTTTGATCCGGTCCACAAACTAGTTGACCCCTTCAATCATGGTGGAGTCGTGATCCCGGATAAGGTCCATGGGTGTACACGGATGGAAGCCATAGTTCAGATAAAACGGCATGTACCCCGTGGCCTGCGTCGGACTGTTGTTGATCACGAATTCAACAGTAGACAGCATTTTCTCCCAGTTCGACCCCTCCTGCCCGGCATGCAAAGTACAGCGCAGGACCATCTCAACCACCCTGTTCATCGCCTCAGTCTGACCATCTGTCTGAGGGTGGTATGCACTGGACATCCTCAGAGAGCTTCCCAGAACGTTCCATAATTTTTTTCCAGAACTTGGATATAAACCGTGGGTCTCTGTCGCTCACAATAGAATGTGGGATCCCATGAAGTTTCCCTACTGTAGTCCAATAGACAAGGGCAGTGTCAGCAGCATTGATTGTCTGCTTGACAGGTGCAAGGTGCACCATCTTGGTGGCCCTGTCTACGACAGTAAGAATCCCATCGTTCTCGTTCTCTGACTTTGGAAGACCCATGATGAAATCCAAGCTCACGTCTGGCCACTTTTGTTCTGGGAGCTTGAGCGGCTGTAGGAGTCCAGCAGGCACACGGTGGATGGCCTTCTCATGCTGGCACACTGGGCACCCCGTCACAAAATCTCTGATATCAAGGGTGTGCTCAGGCCAGTAGAATATCTTTTGTATATTCTTCAATGTTTTGTGGTAGCCCAGATGTCCTGAATAAGGGACCTCATGAAGTTCCCTCATTATTTGCTCCTTGATGTCTGGAACATCTGGAACCACCAGCCGCCACTGTGATCCCTGGTGCCTGACGCTGTCCTTCATCTCCAAAAATCCTCTCGTCAGCCGGAAGGATCGACCTCCAATGGTTACCACATTTTCTTGAACAGACTCCAGTTGGGATATGATGTCTGCCCAACGAGTGTCCTGTCTTATGCCACTTTTAATCCTCTCCCTCATCTCTCTCGCCAAGGATATGCGAGACCTTGTGACCAAAATTGAAGGTCCCACTTCTTCGTCTTGACCCCCCACTTGGGTCACCTCCGGTCTACTCTTTGCAAAAATTTGATCCAATTTCTTCTGGATCTCGTCATCAGATGGCTTTTCACTTAACATCAGCCTTTTCACCAATGACTCTTCTTCCTCACGGACGTTCATCAGTTTTTTGACGTCCTTAATACTCTGTCGTGTGAGGAAGTCAGCAGGGTTCTTCTTTCCTGGTATGTGGACTAGGTCGCAGTCATACCCCTGCAAAACCTGTACCCATTTCCATATTCGCCTGTTGACTGCTGGATGATTGGGTAAGTTTTTCAGCGAGTTGTGGTCAGTCTGGATTGTGAGGGGAACACTGTACATTAGGGTAGACGGGACAATCAGCTGTATATTACATCATGGGAAGTCTTGTATAATAGCATGGGCTGCACTGTACTATAGTCGGCGGAGTCGGGTTGGGCACCGGGTGACACTTGGTGGTTTTATGAGGTGAACGGGGTGTGTGTTGCACACCGGCGGCAGAGCCGTTCTTGGTCAAGGGAACTGGCCCACAGGTTGGGCTTTGATTATCATAATAGTGGGGCGCATTAGCAGACGGGAATGACGGGGTGACGGGAACATGAACAGACGCGCGCTGAACAGAACAAATGATAAACTTTCAAATTCGCATGCGGGGTTTCTGGCAGCGCCGGTTGGGCTGCTCAGAAACCCGCCCTTGGACGGCTATTTAAGCCGTCCAAGGTGGCTGGTCCTGTAATCGAAACCTTGCCCTTGAACCCGACTCTTTCCCGCGCTCAACTCTGAGCGCCCGTTCCGCGCATTCCCCACGGGCATTCTGCCTCTGGCAGTTTGCCCCTTACAACTGGTTTCGGAGCCAGCGGAGCGCCCGAGCTGCAGCGGCGCTTCGTTCTGACCGACCCACGACCTGAGGCGGCGGGACCCCAAGGCCCAAGGAAACTTGGACTCCGACTGAAGGGTGACGCAGCTGGACGTCTGGAAGTCGTCAGCTGTGTCGGAAGCTCGAAAGAGAAGAGGCCTGCCCCGAGGGCGAATCAGGAAAGGAGAGGTTTTGAAGACGGGCCTGCCGGCGCCAAGGAGCCATTCGCTAAAAGAAACGTCGGCAACGTGGGCCGTCCAAGCGCGACGACTGGAGGAACGTGGAAACCAAGGAAAAGAGGCGCTAGGACGTCAGGTGACGACTCAAGGCGTGAAACGACACAGCGACGTCGGTCGACGACTGACCCGTGAGAGCATACTCAGGAGAAAGGCCTGAGACGGCGCTGGGCAACATGAGCCAGTCGGAGGGCGTCCACAGCCGGTCGCAGAGTCTGTCACAAGCTTCACCAGACCGCTTACAAGCGGCTATCGACCAGGCGCTGGGCGACCGATGGAATCAGCTGGCGCGTCACGTTGAAGCGCAGCAAAGCGAAATGAATCGAAGGATGCAGGTGCAACTTG
>CAJHUC010001036.1:0-13307 GCA_905146915.1 Ostreobium quekettii | reverse complement strand
AAGGACGGGCAGCATGTGCGGACACCTGGCCCGCCATCGACTCACGTCCTGCTCCCCCTCACATCTGCAAGAACGCGCTCCGTGTGAGTCTGGCGCTTGGTTGAAGCCGGAAGGTCGGCCCCTTGAGCCGCTCCGAGCGGCTATGGGCATGCTTCCCGGGCCCGTCGCGGCTTGGTCGTTGGCGTACCTCAAGCCTGGGGTCCTGGCGGCGACCGCGTGGGCTTCATGCAAGCTGTGCCTGGCGTGCGCTGCCGTGGGGTACCTGACGGACTCGAATAGGCTGCCGGCATCCGCTCCCAAAGTCTTGAGCCAGGTCGCATTCAAGCTTCTCATACCGTGCATGCTCTTCACGAAAGTGGTGACCGCGCTGGCGCTGAATCCTGAGGTACAGTGCTGGCTCTCCAATCCTGCGGCAGGCCCCTGATGCTGCTCTCATCGCTTGACAGACAAAGATTGTCACATGTGCGTCTTGCAGCGCTGGGCCCAGCGTCTTTTGTTTTTGACTGTGAAACGCTGGATTATGTTCAAAAGGCGAGGTGCCACCCTCTTCCCAATGGGTGAGATGGGGCCCTTTTGGGGTGTAGCAAGTTCAATGGGATTCACCCAGAAAGACTGAACGAACCATGAAGAACGCAGTGACTTGAAACAGTCAAAGTACTGTACTTCACTTTCGAGGGCGCTGTTGTTGTTGCTGTTGTATGCACTGTACTGGTAACAAGTTTGCATGTATCATTACTGTTGTGAAGCCAAAATTATGGATGTAAACTTGCTCATCACCACCCTGCAAGTGCAAAGGGAGGTGCAAAGGGAGTACCTTGTCATGTCTTGAGCGAATAGCATCAACCAGATTGTCAGGGCCACTCATACAGGCAATGGTCGCATCTGTAGATGATGTTCTGGCAACATTTGGTGCAAAAAGTCAGGTGCTGTGCATAATCAGTGCATCCAAAGATCAACACAGTACTTGCATGATGTAAAGAAGGGGAGCACACATGCAGATGACGGGAGCAATGGGCACTGAATTGGGATCAGAACGCCAGATAATGCTGGCTAGCCATGGGGGCATTGGGCTGGCGAGGGTGCATAATGGCACATTGCAGGGCACAGTTGTCATAGTTGTTCTGTCCACTCTTGTGCTAACACAGGTCCACTGTGCTTTGAGCGATCCAGCAACAAGGGCCACGCATAACATTTGGGGTCAGAACATGATGATATCACCCTCCATTGCCTTGAAACATGGTTGGGCATTGATTTCTTCAGCTTTGGGCAACTGCTGCAGACCACATCGCCCATTCGTTTTGGTAGCACAGCCAAATCTTTCCCTGATGCCAGAGATGTGCCTCGCATGTTAGTAGAGTGCTCTCCACTGCCTGGCAAGAGTTTCAAGGAGTGAAAGAAGTTCCCAGCCATGTCCCCGCAGCTTCATTGGTTGTCAATGATGACACAAGTGAACTAGTCTGCCTTTGCCAGGAATACCAGCAGGCTACACAGCAGCTTGAATTCCCAAGTATATGGCCAGGCCAAAAACTGTGTCAAGGATTCGAAGGTAGCTGAAGCTGGCATGGGCTTAAGTACCTGTGTGACAGTGGTTCGAAATGTAGCCACTTGCCGCAGCAAGCATTTTCAGCATAGGCCAGGGTATAGCCAGGACAGATGATTCTGGTTTTCATTCCTATTTCAACTAGGCACCAAAGTATCTCATTGCTTGCAAGGGCACTGTTGGCCATCCAGCTTGCTTGTCCGCAGTGTCAAGGTAGTGGATCATGTTTGGAATTTGACCCTGGTGGCATACACTGTCACATGCAGTGCCGAGAATCGTAATTGCCAAGATTGCTGGCGAAGCAGATGCCACTTTAGCTCTTTGTGGATAGCACTCTGTTTGGCATCAATTCTGCAAACAAGGTCGACTCAACATGCAGGGCAGTGACACATGGCATTGCAACAGGATCGAAAACAGTGCTCATTAGTTCACAGCAGTTGCAAGTGTTTTAACAGGGTCACGACAGTTGCATAGTGACACAGCCCTTTGTAGTTCTTGGCCGCCACACAGCCTCAGCAGTTGCTGGCAGTGACACTCTGTGGCATGCTGACTGGACCCTTTGCATGACACCAGGCACCACTCCTCTTTATCCCAGCTTCAGCAGCTGTGCTTGCAGCCGTTGGGCTGGGGTTTGGGCTCCTTGCTGGTGCCATACTCGAGCGTGGGGTCTTCTTCTTCCGGACTGCCCCAATGCTCCGGCCCATTAAGCCTGCGCGATCAGCAGAGTCTATTGCAGCCACAACAGCAGCAGCGTTTGGAAATCCTGCGGTGCGGGATCCGAATCTACAATTGTGCGGCACGAATAGGTTGCGCATCTATTTTCTGCATTCAATTTCTTGCAGATGCAAATTGTTGAATAGCTGTTGCCAATGCAGAGGTGTGAATCATCACTGCCCTGGTTGGACACTGGGCATCGCTACTGCTATGCTGCAGACAGCAGCAATGTTCGTTGTGTTCAAAGTGCTGACAGTCATCAGCATGTTGCCCTTCAAGGGTGTCACAATGACGTCCCTTGCCACTTGTGCTTGTTTTCAGGCAGCTCTTGTGCTCGTCCAAAAGCCACAGCTACCACCACAAGGCCTGACTGAGATGCTTGTTGCTGCATGTGGTTTTGGTGAGTGCATCTTTAACCATGGGCTGGGCACTACCCAGACCCTTTATTCCAGTCTCCATCTGGTTGCTTGCAGTGCATCAGCAGCCAACTGTCTCCAGTGCAGCTTGTTCATTGTGACTGAGGTAGGGTGTGCCTATCCCTGCTGCCAATGAAGCCGCTTGTGATTTGCTGTTGTGCTTTCTGCAGGTGATTCATTCACACTTCCCCTTGTCTTCATGCTTGCGCTTCTTCCAGCTGCCCTTGCAGATTCTGCCACTGCCTATGTTGCGCTGTTTTTGCTGGGTTGGTCTCCCTGTTTCTGGAGTATTGGGTTCGCTATGCTGACCTACCTACGGGGGCGGGAGAGGAATGGGTCAGGTATGAACATATGCTTGCTCGTTTTACTCCACCCCTTTCCACATATTTGCCAATACAATCCAGAGTTTGCCTGCTGCGGCTTTATGGCGATATTGAATATTTGCTGCTGCAATACATGGTTGGGTTGAGGAAGCCAGCATCCTTGTATTGAAATTTACTGAACTTCTGCACTCGCTGTCCACGAGTTGGAGCTTACATTCTGGTGCAGATAGGCACACAGATGTGCACATAACTGTTTCTGATGGGTGGCATTGCATTAGCTCTGGATGACTGTGTGTTGTTCCAAAGCATGTGCTACACAATGCATGTCAACCATCTATGATTCGCTGCTGTTGCCATCCACGGAGTTTATCAGCTGGGTGCAGTGCCAGAGGATTCCCTCCTTTGCCCCTTTTGGTTGCTTTTTGCACACAGGTTTCTGAACACGCTCATTTGTGGTGCAGACTCCCTTCGAGTAGCTTCCCCATTTGACGCATCGCTGGTGCCTGCCGCCAACCCAAGAGTAGGGCGAATGTACACAAAGGCACGACAGCGGGGCCCTGTCCTTGATACGGGCATGGGCTCCCGGGGAACACAGATGGGTGCCCCCTCCACGCCAAAGGCCCGATTGGTAGATGCCATCCAATCCTGTCAGGCCTTCCTCAGAGAGTTTGCGTCGAGGGTGGTGAACCCACCCTTGATAGCGATTTTGGCGGCAGTCGCAGTTGGGCTGTCCCCTCTGGGCAAGGTGCTGTGCCTCCCGGCAGGCCATCCTGAGGTTGCACAGTGGGGTGGGCATGGCTTGGGCGCCATGGTTAGCAGCAGACAAGTTTTGGGTGTCCTGCAAGTGATGTGGGATGGCTTGTGTGTGCTGGGAAGCTCAGCATTGGTGGTGCAGACGATTGTATTGGCAACATCGATACTCCAGGCCAAGGACAACACTGCAACAGCTGCAAGGGGTAATGCCACTTTGTTTTTGGCAACACTGCTTTCTTGTGCTAGTGATTCCAGCTTGGAACTCGAGTTCATGTGTTGTCAGGCTCGATTGGGAGTGCATTCTGGCCAATGAGAGCTGTCAGCTGCTTTATGCCAATGTCCTCACAATCAAAGTGCATGCATCAATGCTGCAACGGCCCAGTTCTTTCGAGAGCTAAAGTGGTGCCCCCATTGTAACAGAAAGATCCACGTGCCATCTGCTTGGACAGGTTGGAACTTGAGCTCTTAAGCAAAATATCAGTTCAGGAAACCTCTCCATTTGCATTGTGCAGCTCCAGCCCTTGCAAGGCCAACAAGCTGACTGTGGAGCATATTCCACTGTCACGTACAGCAGCAGGCTCACAACAGGATATCCGCAAAACGACGTGGTTGTTATAGTTGTTTTCTGGATTCTAATATATTTATGTCACATTCCAGAGTTCAGGTGCCACCTGCCCCATTGGAAGAACTGAGGGCCTTCTGCCACCTATGCAGGAAGTTTAAGGCAAAGTTAGCACCAAGGTTGTTTGCACCTGAAGTGAATGCTCAGTCTCAAAGACGGGAGTTCATAACTATGTGGTGACATTGCTGTTGTTTTTGTTGTTGTTGTTGTAACTTGTATTGCAGGAATTTGCAACACTTGAGGTTTTGGTGCACATGCTTCCATTGCAGGCCTGCTAACCTGGTAAATATGTTGTGCACACCCTGGAGCTGATCAACGGGGTGCTCTTCCACCCTCAGTCGCCCCCATGCTGCAGAGTACCCTCAAACATGCTGGCTATTGCCCCCTCCCCAACGAAGTGTCCTGTCCAACCCAAGTGCAGTCTTGCAAGCCCAAAATATTATTGGGCCAAAATGTGCCTCTCCACATATGGATGCCCTGCTTGAGTGTAGATCTCAAGGCTCAGCCTCCCAACACCTGCAAATTTTCACCATGTTGATGAATATGAAGCATGCTGCCAGAATATGTCTAAATAAAGTACAGCGTGGGCAGTGCTTTCTATTTGAAGATACAGCTTCTCACCCTTGTTTAAAGTTGCAGAATGCTTGCACCACTTCAACTGTCGCAGGGGCAATTCACTTTGGAGTCGATCGCATTCCTCTAGTAAGACAAAACAGGCCCTCTTGCGGGTCCGCTGCATTCAGAGTCCAGTTGTACCAAGTTTGTGACCACAGTCTGCCATCTGGCAGCATGTGTTCGCCTTGCCTGCCATCGTCACCTGCATCTTGTGTTGGCACCTGTGGGTGGAAAACTGGAGTCATGATGGTGTGAAATAATGGTTGTGGGTGATATGAACACCCGCCTGCTGTCTTGAGTTTTCGCGCTGCATTGAGAGAATTCTACATCTTCTAGCACACAGTTATGTAACCACCGAAACTCGCTCATCGTCTTGCACACAGTGCCACAGAGTCCCACTTTGTTGCTGAAGAATGGGGTACCCATTACACACCATATCTCTTTGCCTTGTTCCTGTGAATCCCTTGTGCGCCTGCCAATTCCAAATGCGCTAGCCCATACCATGCCGGCTGGGTTTCTTACTTCTCATTTTGGTCCCAGGACAGTGGCTTGTCGGTGTACTGGTCGTCATAACAAATGCGGATGTGCCCTGCTTGAAGTCTTCCCCTGATTCCTGTGATTCTGCTCTGTTGCGACAGGACAACTCCGTGTTGAACCAGTGCAGAAGGGTTGGAGACGTCTGCTGCTCCCAGCAGACGCCCTTGAGTCCCGAGCGCTGCTGCTGGTCAGCATCGTGCGGCTCTTTGTGATGCCACTTGTGGGACTGGCGGCAGCATGGACTCTCTCTGTTTGGGGTTTGCTTCCTCAGGACCCCATCTGCTGCCTAGCGGTTCTCCTCCAGTGTGTTATGCCGTCGGCACAGAATTTGGTGAGCGCTGGTCTTGGTATCAGCTTTCGGTGGTGCTGATCAGATAGGAAAGTTAAATGATGTGTCTCAGCAGGGGCCACAGCATCTGTAGTACTGCACAACAGAGAGTATCATGTGCAGCTTAAAACTGCAGTTGCCTGCAGATATCGCAAACCTGTCTGTGGCGCTGAGCATTAGCTCAGTGTGCTCAGCGCAGATGGTGTGATTGATCAGAGCAACAGCCAGGAACACACAATGTAGACACAGCACATGCCCATGTCTGCCTTCGCAGGTGCCAGGGCCATATTTCGCCTGTATTGGGACAAATGTGTGGCCAAGGTAGTGTTCACCAGGTTTGTCTTCAGCCGTTTCATCTCCAGTCATTCACACTGCCAGCTGCAGCCTTGCTGTATTCTGCTTGAACATCAAGATTTACGCACTGTGCCACGCCCTGATCAGAAATTCTGAGTGTTGTCATATAACTTGTCATATAACTTGATGTGGGGATGCTGCAGGTTATAATGATGCAGCTCAGGGATGACACACGCCCCCTGGCTCCTGCGGCATCGAGGCTCATCTTGCAGCAATGTATCATTGCCATCATCCCGATCACTATTTGGGCAGCTGTGTTTGCTGCCTTCACAGGCGTTCAGCTGCGATGACGCTTCCCCCACCATGCATGCCCTTTCTGCTCAATTCACAGAATCGCATTCGTGTTCACAAGGCACAACAAATTCCTGTTTTGCTTGGCCCACAAGCTGGATGGCACAGAGGTCAGTGACCCGGACTGAGAGCAGGAATGACATCATGGACAGTTGATGGCAGTGCACGCTATTGCATAGCAGTGTTGCACCTACAAAGTCGTGCTGATCTGCAAAAGAGTTGCCGTGATGGCATGCTGTGGCAAATTTCAGGCAGAGTTGTGGCATAGTGGGTGTGTGGAAATGTCGAGTGGCGGCGCAAAAGTAATGCCTGCCAAGAAATCGAGTTGCAGGGGATTCCATGCACGTCCTAATGTGCATGTGGCGGTCTGGGCCTTGAAGCCAGCCATGCAGGGTCGCAGGCATCAGACCAGGCACCTCATATCTGGGCAGGAATGATGCCTACTGGCTAGTAATCAGCTGCTGCCAGCGCAACTAGATAACCCCCTCTTGGCCGCACCAGCAACTTTATGTTGCATGGGGAGATGAGGAGGTTGCCAGCAAGGCCTGTCTCGCGCTGTTGGACAGTCTCGAGGCTGGAGAGAGCGCCGCTGGCTCGACCACTGTGCACCTGACCAGCTGGCATGATTGTCAGGTTTCTGTGCTGTTGGCAGATGCATCGGCATTGCGGAAACTGCGGGTTTATTTTTTTCAAAAACATCAGTTTTCATTTTTTTTGTTTCGTTTAATCATGCGCACGCCCCAGGCATCTGTGGGCCCTCTGTGACATGTCAACCAATGAAAATTGGTGACCAGCGACGGGCGCTGGAGCAATTGCGTTCCCCCCATGGGTACCCGTGGTGTGTGGTGCAGTGGATGGCAGCATCCGAGACTGGTCGGCCCCTCTGCCGTAGCATATTCAACCCTTCCACATAGCAAGGTAACGCTTGGCCTTTCTCAGAGGGAAAACAATAAAACAAACAACGCTCTTTCAATAGAATTTTTGCGGAGCAACGTCAAATTGTTTGATGCGGAAGGGTTGCATATACTATGGTATTAGTATCCGCAGGACCCACGGCTGGTATTCAACCTGATGTGCTGTGCCGCCCAGGGCCATCCTCGACACGCATGGAGAGCCAGTGCTTTGAAGACACAAATTTACATTTGAATTCCGACCATTGTTCCTGCAGGGCACCAGCCATCTCATCACCGCAGGTCCAGCAGAGGGGGCCCAGAAACGTGCATTGGTTCCCTCAAGTCCACTCGATATCCAGTCCCCACTGTCAGGGCGGCATATGTAAAAGTTGCGGCACCCCGCCAGGGTGTTTGTGTGAAACGACCGCCACCGGCCGCCGCAGTCTGTCCACAAACCGTGCAGAATCCGCTGCCAGAGCCAGGCCGCTCATTGCATTCATGGACCCCGCGGCCCATATCTTCGCACCCTGGACTGGCTCTTCGGTGTGTTGTACGGTTCGCCGCTGCCCCTGCCCCCATACCCAAAATAATCCCTCCAGTTTCGCCTGCCGGAGCCTTGAGGGGTAGTGGGGTATCCCATGTCGCTGCGAGATTCGGGGCTGTTCCGTCGTTTTGGTGGGTAGTCTGCTGGCTCCTTGTGCTGCGGGCGGTGTGACACGCGTTCGCCGTCGTCTCCGGCGTGTCCCTTGGGGCCCCGCGGCCCCCTTTTGCCGTCGTCTCCCTTCTCTCCTGCGAGATATGCGACCCGCCTGTGAGGGCGCGGCCGGCTTTGTGGGCAACGCGCTCTTTCAAGTGCGGCGTTGCCGTGCTGAGCGCGCCAGCGGGTGCGCTGTTTGGGAATGTGTCGCTACAAAATTCTGGAAGCGCGCTTTTTGGCAGTGCGCTTGAAACGCAGTTTGGCGTTGTTTTCAACGTTTTGTTTGGTCTGGACGCCAGAACACCGGGCCGCTGGGCTGCATCAACGCAGGCGCGAAGGCAGCCATGTTCAACGAATGCGCTTTTGAGTAATTGCTGTTCCTTTGCAAGCAGAAGCAGAACAGGGAGCTTGCCAGTGCAGCTGCAGCCATTCACAAGCGCATGCTCTGCAGAACTGCAACGGGCTGCAGGTGCCCACAGCCACACGGCTTACCTTTGGGCCCTGGGGCCCCGGGCGGCCCTCTTTCGCCTGGCTCCCCTGGTGCCCCCCTTTCCCCTTCGGTCCCGGGCTCCGCGTCGTTGATCCCCGGTTTCCCCTTCTCCCCCGGTTTTCCCCTCTTTCCCGGAGGCCCCGGTGCGCCACCATCGCCGGGCGGGCCTGGAGGCCCAGGATCGCCCGGTGGCCCCCTGCCAGCTGCCCATCCACGCGAGACACCGTTTAGACGAACATGCCGCCAAGTGCAGTGATTGGTAGTGCAATTCAAATTGCACCAAACACATTACACCAATTACACCGAATTACACCAACAACACCAAATGCGGTGCTCGTTTTGCGCATTTTTTCCTTTTCTATGCAAGTCAAGCATGTACGTGCAACCCGCCAGGCGGCAGGGAGCGTTGAAGGGCAATGGTTCAGGGCTGCTTCTAATCGTGCTCACCACCAGCTGGCGATCAAAACGACAGTGGGACCCCCCTCACGTTCAAAAGTGACACTGCAGGTTGCGCATCGCTGTTGAGCTGCAATGCCTGCAGGTCTAAAAAAATCGATGTACCCGTGTCTCGCTTGACGCTCCCTCTGCGAACAGTGCTGCGACCAACCCGGAGCTCCGGGTGCACTCGAGTGCACTATAGAAGAACTTCAACACACAGCTCTCTGTGCGCAAGTTGTGAGGCCACCATTAACAGAAGGCAAGGGCACAAACCAGCCGCATGTTCCGCTTTGGCAAGATGTACAGTGGAAGGGATTGCTGCTCGAGCACCACTCACGTGTCCCTGTCCCGGGTGATCCCCGTGGGCCCGGCAGGCCCGGCCACCCCTTCTCGCCCTCATCTCCATCTGCACCCTTGGGCCCCGGTGATCCAGGTCCCCCCGGAGGTCCCTTGGGCCCGGCGTCCCCAGGCGGGCCATCCGGCCCTCGCGGACCATCGTCTCCCTTGTCACCTTCATCGCCTGGCATCCCTTTCTCACCTGGTGCAAGAAGCAACCGACCGCTCACTGACATAGGGTGCATTGCCGGTGCAGCAGACCAAACCGGCGGGCGGTTCGCGGCCTCATGCAGCACTTCGCAGCGTGAAGGGTGCATATTGGAATAGCGAGAATCAGCGCGGCAAAACAGCCCAAGGTCTCTTGTGTGATAACGACCAAGTGAGTGATATGATGGGGGAGGCACCTGGACAGTGAAATGTGATGTAATGTGTTGGGAAAAAACGACCAAACGTGCAAGACCGATAGTGAGTGTGCACTATTCTGCAGACGCGCAGCGAAGCGTGCGGCGGAATTGGTGTGGTGTCGCAACGCGAAATGTGATATCCTTGGATTGGAATGTGAAAAACCTACAACAAGCGTAGGTAGAGAAAGGCGCAGGGTCTGTTGTGCTACTGGGAAACGGTGTGCCCGATCCCGTGGCGTCTGCTCACCCTTTGGTCCTGTTGGGCCCGGCGGCCCAGGGTGGCCTTGCTTGCCCACTGGTCCCGGCACTCCTGGAGGCCCCGGCAGGCCTGGATTCTTTCCGTGCGGCGAATAACCCTTGGGTCCCTTGTGTCCGGGCTCCCCTGTGCAAGCCGATCAATCATCGGGTTTCAGAGCACCGCATTATAATATAGTATGCATATATATACATACATTTGTAATATATACGTGTATCTCGGTCTCATTGATTGGGGCGCATGCAACGGGCGGCCAACTCTATCAGATGGTGCGAATGACCCTCAGCCTGCGCATAAACCCATATTGACGGTGCTGGCGTGGCACTGGCATGACGTGGCGGCTGTACACGGTATGTTTGCGTGCTTTAATGGACGTTTTAATGGCTAAAAATTTTTGCACTTGCAGTGCTATATCAAATTCCAAAGAGACCAAATGGATGGTACGCATACCGCTTTTTTTATTCCCATCCTGCACAAACGTCCGAGCATTGTGGAGCACCCAAATGGCAATACGCACGTTTTGAGTATACACGTACGTGTAGCTATACACAATATATACACTTATCGAGTATACTCATTGGGCACATATACTCATGTGCGCGCAACGCACACGTAACGGTCAGCGGCGGGTGGGATTGGCAGCCCCACCTTGCGGTCCCGACGGCCCCGGCCAACCGGGTTTGCCGACCGGCCCTTCTGGACCCTTTGGGCCGGGTGGTCCCATTGGTCCCGGGTGTCCCTTGGGACCCTTTGGTCCCTCTGGTCCAGGTGGTCCCTCGCCTCCCACATTCCCTTGCGTTCCGGGCTCTCCAGGGTTCCCACGCGGACCTTCTGGGCCCTCCGGCCCGTCTTCTCCCAGTTCGCCTGGGGCTCCAGGTTCACCGGAGGTCCCCTGTGCACCTGCAACGATAGCGGCACTGCATCAGGAGGAGCCGCATTCCTTTTAGTGTCTGTAATATTAATTTTGTTTTCACATATTTTGTTTTGTGTATTATTTTATACATTATTTGTTTATGTACATTTTTTGGATAATCGCCATTGCCGCGTCGCCCTCGAGGCATGAACAGGCCTGCTGTGCGTCTCTGCGATTGGTCGTGTGATTTCATATGTGAATGGTCCCAAATGAACCGGCGATGGCGGGTGCTACATGAGAACGCGTTTTGGTCGTGGCTCAAATCGTACTAGTTGACAGTGCTCGCAGTGTACATTGTATGGGTGTTGAATATCAGAGGCAGCACAAGCCTCACGCAGCCGTATGATGGACAGTCGACATTGGTGCTCCAAGCATACGCAATATTCGATAATGCCGTATGGCCCGGTTTTCTCGGCCTCGCCACCAATGCTCATTCCAAGATATGCTCTAACATATCGCATGACTGTAAGGCTCACAGAATATTGCCCATAGCATACGCTCAATACACAGAGGGTTAATTACGCCGTACCTGATCAGATCCCACCGGAATCAGCGACGAACAATGAAGTGAACTGACAACGGTTGTCCGTTCAGTAAAATGTGAGCGACTGACACCCTTGAAACAAAATGTGGTACAGCAAAATAATGTAAAGTACTAAGTCTCGTGCCGCCTTTTCCAAACCACTGTAACATCCGTTTACCCAAAAGTGCTATTGCTTCCATTCACACCTGGGTATCCTTTGGGTCCTGGGTCTCCTGGAGGTCCCATGCCGCCCATTAGGCCGACGTGGCCATCGGGTCCCTTGTCCCCTTGCCTGCCGGGGCTGCCTGGATCTCCTGGCGGCCCCTCCCCTCCCGGATATCCGGGCTCGCCGCCCTCGCCCGGATGTCCCATGTCGCCATCCGCGCCAGGATCCCCATCGGGACCCTTGGGCCCACGGACACCTTCGGGCCCAGGCTCACCTGGGATCCCTTCACACGATTTGAAAAGCAATGCATTTGTTTCAGGCATCGCTCATGAGAGTCCCACCCGTTCTGCGAGCCGCACAATGCGCATGCATCTACAAGAAATGTTTCTGTTCATATCTTGTAAGGGTTTGGGATTTCGAATTTTCGAATGGTGCGTGAACGTTGGCAGCCTTTGCGGTGCGCTTATTGTTCGCCAGCTCAGACGACTGTTGGCGCGTGGCGATTGGGGCTCTGCTCGCGGCGAGCCATTTCGATTGCAGCCTTTCGCCGCAACGCAGCGGTTATGATTTAAAATGCCCATTCTACGATCACTTGTTAATATTGGACATTCAACTGCACAATTCCCGCCGGGCCATCCGTTAAGCCCCTCACCCTTCGCTCCAGGAACTCCCTTGTGGCCTTCTTTTCCCGCAGGCCCGGGCTGGCCGTCAGCTCCAGGTGGTCCTTGAGGCCCGGGTTGTCCAGTCGGACCCGCGGGACCAGGTGGCCCCTGTTTTCCTACTGTACCTTTCCAGCCGTAGCTTCCAGGAGGGCCCTCGGGACCCTCGGGACCGGGGCCTCCAGGTGGTCCGGGCGGCCCTGGGGTATACGAATGTTTCCCGGGATGACCTGAATGACAATCTCCATGAGCAGTTATGACTGAGTTCAAGTTTAACTGTAACAAAGTTATGACGAGGTTATGACTAAGTTGAAGTACAACTAAACTTGAAAATGGAAAGTAAAAGGAATGTTATAGACAAAAATGGGCTGTTTACGCGAATTGTCCGCTTGGAAGCGGGATTTCGCATGACGATATTCTGGAACAATGTTTACGCCATTTTGCAAGAGGCGTGAGCGATTGCAGAAATCCCGCAAGAATGAAAATTTCAGGATCTCGCCTTTAGGAATGCAACAGTGCAAGCTTAGTAACGCTATGCTGTCCCCTGCCAGAAGCGGCACGGATATATAATATGGCTGATCAGGCATGGGGGCACTGGCGCCAGTGCTCATGGCCTCCAGCGTTGGTGCCAGCGCTGTTGGATCTTTGATTAATATGGTGGTCGTCAGCCGGGCGATCGTCGACCATTTCCCCCGAACGATTTGAGCTGAGCAGAAGAGCTGTTGGTCACCATCTTGGACGCCCACCTTGCTTTCCATCGTCTCCCGGAGGTCCCGGGGGCCCAGGCGGACCCGGAACCGGCACGTACACGATCCTCTTCTTCTTTCGCCTGACCTTCGTGGACCTCCACCCTTCATCGCTTTCGAGGAGCCTCACCGACGCAAGGGACCTCGCATCCGCATCACTCCTTTGCTTGGAGGCTTCCAGAGCTCTCGAGCCTCCGTTAATATCAACAACGGCAGAGCTGGATTGCAATTCCCGTGTTGCTACTCCACGCGTAACTTCTGAGGCATCAATGTCAACCTCGGCAGAGCTGGAC
>CAJHUC010001035.1:0-101682 GCA_905146915.1 Ostreobium quekettii | reverse complement strand
ATTAGTCCATTAATTATACATAAGCAATGTCGCACAGTCAACATGTCATTACGTTAAGCTGCCTTATGTGATGTGGCACATGTCGTTACATTGGGCTGCCTTATATGATGTGGCACTGGATGGCAGAACGCATTCAGAATTCATGATGCAGGCAATGCAAGTGCACATCAATTTGCATATCGGTGTCATGAATTGTTACACACACAGTGTTGGAAGTTGTTATAGAAGTGGTAGGTTCGTTTCCTTGTACCTTTGCCTATGGTTTGAAATTTCATAAGGAATTGAACGTACTACAGCAGTGTGAGTCACCAACTCAGTGCTCCAATATTGTCGCATTATTGCAGTAGGTATGCCAGTGCGATGGGTCAATCTGGCATTTGAGCAGCCTGTATCTTGGCCAACATTTTTTCTAGTGCATACAAAGTGATGGGAAGCCTCATTTGACAGAATAGTTTATAGCAAAATGCATCAAATTGAGTTACCTTTTTAGTGCCCAGCCCCCAATAGTGCTGTGTGTTCGGCCATGTCACAGGTGGGCGCTATATAGGTAACCCCCACTGTACCAATGTCCCATGTTCTGTTGACACCCAACCCTGGGCGATAATGATCAAGTGTCTCACACCTGCATCCACAGCACCGAATCCCCCACTCGTGTCGGAAGATCAGTCGATTGCCGTGTATGTCAGAGTAGTCCTAGAATGCACAATACTGCAATACGAAAATTTGGCATTGCAATGTACCGTGCTGTACAACACATTGTACTAATTCTTCCCCTAGATCTTCCCCACATGTAATAGAATCTGAGGACGACAGCCTGTTCCCACACTTATTGTTCCTCATCACTTTTCATTGAGCTCTGACAACGTGTCCAACTGACCCTTTGGACCAATTGTCTGAAACTGATCCTTGTGTACACAGCACCGATTCCCCCAGCGTGGCTGAACAGCTGAAGGCACTCCAACAGGAGAACAGCCGACTAAAGGCCGAGTTGCAACACGCCAGGGAGGAACTCCAAAAAAGGCCAGCGCCCCAGGAGCGCAGCGCATTGAAGGTCCACTTCAAAAGCAGCAGGCATGCGGTATGTGGATAGTGTACTGAGCCACTTGCCAGCCAACTTGCAATAGAACAGTATGTATGTACTGAAAACATGCCAGCATTCTGCCCATGCAATAGTAATGTAATTTGCTGGTGTGTTGCAGCCATGATGAGCAGAGCCATGCGCTCCAACCTTGCAGTAAGTGGATAGCACACTGAGCAGATATGCTGCAAAAGTACTAGTTAATGTGTCAAGCCATGCTTGTCAATACATTAGCCTTGTTGAGTGACATGGCTGCAGTAGGTGCCAACATGCTGAGATTGTGCTGCCCAGTGTGCACACATCCAATTGTCCAAAATTGTAGACTGCAAATGTTGTTCCAAGGCCACTGACTTCCAGGACACACATGATATGCTAAGCATGGCGCACAAGTACTGAGGGTGTTCTAGCTCGGTACTCAAGCACCACAATTCGATGTCCAAGTATGCCTCTCCAATGCTGAGCTCATGATGCACTCCACCAGGCTCGCAGAACATGGATGCTTGGCGAAACTCCATGTGATTGCCTGTCGTTGCATGTTCAACAAGTTGTTGCCCACACACATTCGAGACAATACTAAATCGCGACATCCACATCTGTGCCTCTACCCCAAGTGCAAGTGCATTGAAGGCATGTTTCAGAGAAGCTGGTTGTAGATGTTGTTGCCTGCGCCTGCTGTAGTGAGATCAAATTACCAAAGTGAGATGTTTTAGAGTTTGTTTTTCAAGTTGCTTCCAATATCAATCACAAATTCTGACGTTGATTAACTTGTCTGATTGACAGTTTGATTGACTGACTGATAGATCGATCGATTTGTTGTGGTGCAGGTAGTGATTCCGAAACCAAAGGAAATCCTGCCACCTGCCAAACGGGTCAGGAGACCCACCACTTCTCTGTCAATAGTGGCAACTCTGGCAGCAATGTCGATCTTGGGTGCCGCTATTTACCCTGCTGCCCGAATACTTGAGGCTTTAACAAAAGAATGATTTGCAGCAAGAAAGCCACCAGTGTAGTGTGTAATGCCTGGCAGAAGCGCCAGTTGTCTGAAGTCTCAAGTAACAGAAGATTCGGTGCTCGCCAATCTCTTGGGGAATGTGTTGCATGGCCTGCCGCAGTGCAGAAGAGCAGGGCACCTGTAGCCCTAACTACAGAAGGTTTGGTGACGAGAGCTCTGTTCCTCAATGGGTAGTGCGAACTCTCCTCTTAGTACCAGCAAGGCAGCCCCTTCGGAGTTGGCTTGCCTTCTTCTGTGCTGATATTTGCTGCCCACCAATGTATCAGCCGAAACAAACAGCACAGCATGCTGCGCTGATTTAACTGTGGGAGCTGGTGTACGACTTGTTGTACAGCATTTGGTGCGCATTTTGCTGCACAACATGAAGTTATAGTTTTATCACGCGATCCTGGGACTTCTGTGCCACTTTGCCTGCCGTGTGGTTGTGCGGCTGCCGTAGTGCCCCAGAGACATGGTAAGGGAAACGGTCTGAACTTCAAGGGTTTTTCCAGGGCCAACAGTTTTCAACTTGGCTGAGGTGTACACAACTTGTAGCTTGAGAAATGCCTCTCCTCGTGATTATCTTTCACATCATTGTGGCTTTCTTTCGGGTTTTGTACCCATGGCTGATGCATTTTTTCCCAACATCACATGGTTGCTGACAGATCAGTTATTTGTCATGGTATGACAGTTGTAATGTGGATTGCTGGTTCCACACACTCGATCACCCTTTGGCAAAGCCAGCAAGCCATTGGTGATGTACAGGTCGATCGATCAGCCTGTTGCCAAAAGTGAGTATGCCGGCAGAGACCTGCATGCAGAAATCCTCACCAAAAGCGCACACAAATACCAGGGAGCACGTCAGCATGCTGTGGTAAGGTTTGTGTCTTCCGCAATGTTGTCAACGCAGCTGCCAACCGTTTGGTTGTGTGGCAGAGCAAGTCGCAGTCCGTTCCGTCATGTGGCTGCCATGTCCTGCTTGTCACTGAGCTGGCGATTGCCGCTGTGCAGCAAACCTTAACAAGGGCTAGTATATCGGTCGATCTGTCCCTTGAGAGACCCCTTATGTGATGAAAAAGTACAGAATATCTGGGAGTGTGCCATTCATAATAGGAAATGTTCAGGGGCGGCTATAGCTTTGACATGTCACATTTGTATCAAAGTGTGCGCCTGCTGCTGGCCAAATCTGATTAATAAGTATAAAGCGAGCTGGTTGTGACGTGGGAGTGGCGGGTGGGCAGTGGGAACTGTAAGTCTGACACGAATAGTGATGTGTGGGCGATGATATAGCCTGGCTGCGCTGTGAGCAAACGCTCCTGTTGGCCGTTCACACTCGTTCACCCTGTCCCCCGGCCTGCAAGGCTGTAATACCCTGCCAGGGAGTCCCTGGGGATCTCCTTTGGAAACACCAGGATGCAAGTGTCAGGCGCACACGTCCACATTGAGGATGCCGAAGTATGCAAAGGAGGGAGACGAGTTGAAACAGCCAGAGGTTGGCGGCCTGGAACTTGACCTCTGTAACCGTGCTTCAGCAAGGGAGGCAACTACACAGGCAATCACAGGACGCAGTGCAAACATGGGACACAGGTGACTATGACTGGAACAAATTGTGCCACACAATTTCCACTGAAGAGCATGCATCATTCCGCAGCCTGGTAACAGCCACGTAGTTGCATGGCAAGTGGCTAAGCGGCCCTTCAATCCTTGATCGTCAATTTTGTGAAGCCTAGCTCTGACTGCTGACCCAAGCAGATGTTGTCTGAACTGGTACCTTGTGCTCTGGGTGAGGCACCCCCTGCGATCCGGCTCAGGCACCTGAAACTGGTCGTCATGTCGCTGCCGCAAAGAAACGGGTTCATAATTCATTCGTGGTCACTCTGTAGGATTAAGCCATGTCAGGCACATGCACAAAACCGCGAGCCTCCCACTGTGATGTGAAACAGGACACAAAAACCGCCATGGTCAACAGGGAAAGCACTCACACGTAAGCTGGTGGAGGCTCCTCAAAACAGTCGGAACATGCTGTACAGCTCCACAACAACTAACCTTCTCAGAACCAACAGGACACAAGAACCGCCATGGTCAACAGGGAAAGCACTCACACGTAAGCTGGTGGAGGCTCCTCAAAACAGTCGGAAAATGCTGTACAGCTCCACGACAACTAACCTTCTCAGAACCAAGATATTGACTTACTCTATCAAGCCAAGCAATTCACAAAACAGCACAACGACTTGTCCAGGCAGATGACAACATCACTGACCTCTCACACCCAGCACATCATAGTAAGGCTGCAGCCACAGCGATTGTAAAACATCTACCGACGACCACCATTGATGGTCTGTTTGCATGGCTCTTGGCGAGACAACTGCAGCTTGGAAGTGGTTATCAGGTAGTCATTGCACCATTGTCGAATCGCTCTTCGACTTCACTTGGCAACCCAAGGGAAGAGGACGTGGCAAACGTCCTTTTCACTTCCATTCTACAAGAATCCCAGTTCAGCCGCAACAGAATTCAACGTATCAGCAACCACTGTCATTCGTGGTCTTTTTTTTGGGTTCATAGCGAGGCAGTGCCGGATCAACTCCAACAACACATCTGGGCAATCCTTGGGAAGGGGACAGGGTAGCTCCTCACGGAATTTGGCTGCCACTATTCCATAGAAGTTGTTGGCACTTGCATAAGGTCTTCTGCCAGTCAAGATCTCGCACATCACAATCGCAAAACTGTAAACATCACTTCTTGCAGTGGCGTTCCGGCCGTCGTAGAGTTCCACAGCCATGTACTCCTGTGTCCCTGGCTGTCCCCTCATGGTCTGTGCGACTCTCCAGTCTTCACTTTGGCCCACTGCGACGCCAAAGTCAGTCAGTTTCACAGAAGCGGTTTCAGGGTCTTCCGCCCCGAAAATGAGGAAATTGGAAGGCTTCACGTCACGATGAACAACGTGCATGCTGTGCAAATGCGCAAGCCCCTCTGATGCCTTTTGCATCAAATGCAGGCGCACTTTTAGACTGAAGATGGTGTCTCTTCGATTCAGACACATTCGCAGATCCATATCCGCCGGTTCCATCACCAACCATCTGTGAGTTTTGGTCACACCGTAAATGGTGCAAATGGCAGGGTGATGCACACGTGCATGGATGGCAGCCTCACAGACGAATCGTAGTCGGTCCTCCCAAATCACAGACTCATAGCCCAGGCCCAGCTTTTTGATGGCCACTCTTTTACCTCCCCACTGAGCCCAATGCACGTTGCCAGATGCCCCTTGTCCAATCTGTTCTCCAACAACGACTTCATCCTCCAGAATCACTGTCAAACCTTGCATTTTTTGTTGCAATTCGCCCAGTGCAACTTTCCAGTACACCTTCACACTGACATCGTGAGTGCTCAACTCTTCACCCCCCATTACAAAACCAAGCCCCATGCACAAAAAATTGGCATCCGACTCGGCACACTCTGCAGGCACTGTGTCGTTAATTGTGACCTTGTGGTGCAGATGGGCAGAGAAGACAAATTGTCGCAACTCATCACAGATGCGCTCGACCACATGCACTGCCTCTCTGCTGGAGTAGAATTCCTGCAAATTGAACGGCTGAGCATGGCGGTTGACAAGACGCTGTGCTGCTTTCAATGATCTCAACAGGTCTGAACCTCCCCAGCCCCTCTGTTGGGCTGCCAAAATATTCTCTGCTGTCAACTCATTTGCCAATTGCTGCAGCTGCATAATCAGAAATCTCAGCGTGCCTTTATTGTACTCCACAGCTTCCATAACATCTCGTGCAGCATTGACAATGCGAATCGCCTTCGAAGCAGTATTAACCTGTAAGTAGCCAACGACATGTACCAAAATCATTCAAACATAATGGCTGCAAAACCCATGGTTGAAATCTCCATTGCTCAAGAACATGCAAGCACCGCTCTTTCAGTTCCTGCAACAAACTTTCATGTGGAGTGCATTGGACATGCAGCGTCGCCCCTTCTGGCTGTCGAATGCATGACACCGCCACAGCAAAGACACTTGATAGCCACCTTTGTAAGCCGATTCACATCACTGTACATATTAATGTATCCATAAAAATAAAATACACACTGCTTCTTCAACCATGCTCGCTCGTTGTGACGATTTGCCAGTGTCAGGGAGTCTCGATTGACCGACTGATAAATTCACTGTTGATAGACTGATAGATCGACTGACATGAACACACGCACAATGCCAGGCTTACAAATTTGTTGTAGTTGACAGGCCTCTACATTGCAAAGTGTGGCCTTCTGTCTTCCCTGGCCACGCAACAACGCTGCTGCTGCAGGACTCTCCTGAGCCCTTTGGTGCCCTCGGTTTAAGTTTTATCAAATTCGAACATGCCTCCCAAATCAGGACCAGCCCCTGCACCGCTGTTTGCTTACTGTCCATGGCTAAGGAGGTGGCTCAAATTGCGCCACAGAGGCCGCCTGGATTGTCTGAAGCGAAAGGTCACAACGATTGACCCGTTGGGGCGATCGCTGCAAAACAGGGGTTTCCAATTTTAACATGTCCTCACCCCCCCCACCCCCCCACCCCTGCCCCAGAACGGGACCAGCTTCCAGTTTGCCCCAGGGTGCTGAAGAGAGGCCGGCCAGCCCTCCCAAACTAACAGGTTAGGGCGGTTGGCCTGTGCTCTCGATCGCCGCGAACAAATTTTGGAATTAGAACATTGCCCCAACACCCAAATCTCAACCTGCCCACACATTGCCCAGCCGCTATCCATTGCTGACTCCTTTTGGCGACCTAATGCCATGCTGCAGGGCTCCGCTCTCCCCCCTCCACACTGCCCACCCTCCTTGTGCTCACGTGTCTGCTCGCTGCCCGCACCTGGAGAGTGTGGACTGTACAGTTCTGGATTGCGTTCGTTCACCACACAGCGATGTTACGTATCGGCTGCGTGCCTAACAGTGTCAACACACTTCTTGCAACGCATGCACCCGAGGTGGCCAGGCCCCCGCAAGCACAATGACCGTTATTGAGGTGCTATCCCAGGGCCGCCTGTCCCTGTGCTGTGAGGTGATGAAGGAAGCCCGGGGAAGGGCGGAGAGTGGCCGGCAGGTGGCCATGCCTCGTGCCGCCTGCACGCCATGCACCGGCGCAGCCCAGAGGCAGGCGGTGCGTGTGCAGCTGACAGTCGGCCAAAAGTGCATTTTTGCTCTATCAAGCTCCGCTCGCTTCACCCGCATGCAATCACTACCATTACAATTTATTACACCACTATGACTATTGTGGTGGCTATGGAATGGCTTACACACACAAAACCAGCATCCTTGACTGTTGGGGCAACCATCTGTGTGACCCCTTTGTGTCTCAAGGGAACAACAAATGTGCTTTCCAGTGTACCTGTGTTTCACACAGCCACAACCACGATCGTGTCCATTGTTTGTCAAATTCCAAGTGTCAAAGTCAGAAATTTCATACCTCAGAGGGGACGTTCCGCGTAACTATCTTTGGGTCATCGGTGTTCTTGACAGTGACTGCTGCCTGCAGCGACACCAGATTACACGATGAACAGAAAGCTCAGGTGAACACACAAGGGTAAGGCCAAAAGCACCCTTGTACATATCCTGATACAAGACAGCTGTGTGTTGCGCGGTGAATCACAGTCTCACAGCTGCTTGGTGTGATGCAAGATTTTAAGACTAGCAGAACCAAAAATTGGGGAAGCACAATTGGTGCACAATTTTCATGACAGGAAGGAGAACCTGCACAACAGTGCATTCCTACCTTGGAATCTCTCAAAGCCTCCAAGCGCCGGACAACGTCTTCCATACTGGGCCTCCGTTCCTGATCTTTTTGAATGCACTCTCGCATTATTCGCTTCATTTCTCGAGGACAGTGATGGTCGAGGACGACACAAGGGTCTCTTTCGCCCAACTTGTTGTGCAGCACAGTCAGATGGAGGGTGTTTAAGGTGTTCCTCCCTTCAGCAGGCGCACGTCGGAAAGGAGACACCCCTGTCACCACTTCATACATCGTGACGCCGAAACTGTAGACGTCTGACATCGTTGTTGGAGGTTCGCCAGTGCACACCTCTGGCGCTGTCCACAGAAAAGTACCCCCTGGGCACCTCACAGTCTTGCTCCTGGTGGCTGTTTCTTCAACACTGATGCCAAAATCGGTGATCTTCACGTCACAGCTCGTGGGGTCCTCACCAAAAACAAGGAAATTCCTTGCCTTCACATCACAATGAACCACACGCTTGGAATGGACGTGCTTCAAGGCTTTGGCTGCCTTGTGCACAAGACTGAATTTTGCAGGCCATGGCATGCCACCATTTCCGTGGGTCAGTCTCCTCAAATCGTTGTCAGCCATCTCCATGACTATCCAGCCATTTCTTGTGGTGCCAAAAACCCTGGCCACGTATTGTGCATCCAGAGAGGCTTGGATGGACACTTCCTTGAAGAAGCTGGCAAAGTCCTCAAGAATAAAATTGATTGGACCATCCTTGTCTGTCTTCAGCTTCTTTACAGCTCGTATCTCTTCTCCCACTCGGGCTCTGTACAGTTCACCATAAGCACCTTCATTGATCAGTGTCTCCAGTTGAATCTCACTCTTGTCCATGACTCGAAGGAGTTGCAGCCGTTCCTCATGCTCTCTCTTGACGGCTTCCCAATTCTGCATGGCTTCACCACCAATGGCATGCTGATGGTTGCCCTGTTGCAGGCCAAAAACCAATGACAGACGCAAGTACAAGAGTACACGATCCTCCTTGACGAAATCTTCGGGCACTTCATCAACAATCTTTTCTGTAGAACCTGGATGAATCTCGAGGAGGAGTGCCTTCAACTTGCGGCAGACCTTTTCGATGCCCTGCTTGGCATCGCTTGTCTTGTAGAACTTCTTCAAATCGAATTCCTTGTGCTTCTCAAGCAGCCTGTCTCCTTGTTCAAGTGCATACTGCCACTCCGATGTCCAGTTCTCAAGTGTGTCTTCCGGCCAAGAGACTTTCCGTGCTTCCGATAGCTGACATTCCAGGAACTCCATCATCCTTGGATGGTATGCTGTCCCTATCACCTGCAAGACAAGACACACAGGCATGAGGAATTTTCTATCTTGCACAGTGCTAAAGAGGTTGCTATCCTGATGCAGCACATGCACAGAGCAGCAGACAAGCATTTTCAGCACACATCAATATTGCAGCCATGAGTTCTGGTGCACACCACCAAACTCTTTTATGTCTGCCAGAGCAAAGTTTCCCAGGCCTTTTTAAGATAAGAACGAGTACCCAAAACGTGAATGCTATGTACTGGAAATACCATGTCACATAATAATAACACATCAAAACAAAACTGTTGCATTCATCTGAAGTTCAAAAGGAGGATAAATTAAAAAATCAGCACTGTAACAATAATGCCAGATAATTCAAAGCATTGAGTATTAATTTGTACCTGGTTGCCTCCAGCCTGGAGCCCTGGTGAATGCTGCTCAGGGGAAAACACTGTGTTATCGCGTTGTCTGTTTGTGACAGCTCTGGAGTGAGCATTTAGAAGGTCTGCAACAGAGTAAGCAACAGTCTGTAAACCTCAGCCAGTACAAAATATTTGCACATCAACCAGGGGGGCTGCCACACATTAATGCCTCCCTCGCTCACCAATTCATTCCTGGATATACCACAAGCCAAGCATGTTGTGGGGAAGAGTGCAACACAGATGCAGTCCATAGTCACAGCATTTTATCACATGGACAAGCAGCATCCTGCAACTCAAGGGCAGCATGCTGGATACGAAGCACACTCTGCGACATGCTGAGCACCAACAATGGTATGGTGCAATACTCTTCTCACAGCACCACAACTCAGACACTAAAATGCACCGCGCCATGGAGGTCACTGCAGCAGCATGACAGCCAGCTTACAAGTTGCTCCACATGTGGAAGGAGGCCGCAGGTAAGACGAGGATAATTTAGTTTTACATGAACTGTACATCGGCTCACCTCTGTTCGCCTTCTGCAGAGCACTGGCCACTGAGGGTGTAGGATTGATGAAAGGGATGTTGTACACAAGCAGATTTCGATAGGTCTGGTCATTGGCCTGCTCTATGAGCTTCATGGCCGCTCCCAGAGTTTCTTTTGTGTCCTTGACTGCGTTCGTCAGAGCTTGTACAGTTGGCCCTTCAGTCCTGGAATCCTTCATCTGAGAGGCGATCAGCATCAGCAATGTCTTCAAAGCGTTGACATCCCCACACAGTTGTCGAAAACACGACCTTCCTTTCTCAGCACAGTCTAGCATTTGATCGGCAACGGCGATTGCCTCCTGAAGTTCGCTCACCATTGCGTCCATCGGTGATTTGTGCACCTGTTCAATCACCCCACAGGTTCAGGTTCATGTTCAGGTTGTGATGCACACAACCGGGTGGAGTCGTTGGAGTTCAATCCTTGGGCTCTTCCACAGAAACACGATTCCTATTGGGTTTTCCCATCCTCCCCAACACGTGGAAAGAAGCAAACGCTCTGCGAGGCTGGTCGGCAAATGCATCTGGACCCCAGACTCACAGCGCTTGAGAAACCTTTGAGTACCGGTCTCACCATGACCTGTCGGCAGATGACCCGATTAAAGTCCGGATATCAGATGCTCTTCAGAAAAAGCCCAACCCACTGCCCGCCCCGCGATAGCAACTTTGGGGGCTCAAGTCGATGTCAACAACGTTGTTGACCGTGGTTAACCGCACCTTCCTGCCGAGCTACTCTGCCTCTGCTCCCCGCAGAAATCTATGGCCAGCGGTTTAGTGTCACGGCATGGATCTCACGCCTGGACATCTCCCCTCCCCTGCCACACAAAACAAACGCAATCACGAGGGGAAGCTAGGAGATTGGTTGCAATCCAGGGAGCAACTTCGGCAAATGTCAAAAGGCCTTCGGTATTGCCAGAAAACACTCGGCACAATCTGGGGCAAATTTCGCCCAAACTGCACAATGCGCACAATGCGAACTGAGAAAGAGAGAATCGATCGTCAAGTCGATCGACGCTGGGGTGGACTCCAAGGAGCCTTCGTGGTAACCTCGCACGACCGGAACGACGAGACACACCGACTATGCCAGCGGTGGCGACAACAAAATCGTGTCTAGCCTATAGGCTAGCCAGCTGTTCCGGCCCACGGCAAGCTCCGGTACACCTTGAACCGCGGCAAGGGGCACCACCTTTTTGGACGCCTCTTCGCTTCGCGGTCAACGTTCGGCGGGAACCTGGAACTCGGAAGCCAGGCACCGACACGGCAGGCCGATTGCCGTCGCGCATCATGGACGCAGATTTGTACCCGGTGCCGCGGGTCACGTTGAGGCGACCCTGACCTAATACCCCGCTGCGTGGCTCCTGCCTTATCCGCTGCGGACTTGGGACCAATAGGATCCCATGGGTTGTGGGAATATTCCCACGTTGGGGATAAGAGAGGGAATCTTCAGGGGTTCCGACATTTTCGTGTCGGAACGTGATGTCACCAACCTCGCGGCATCCATCGAGCCGGGCGCAGCACGGCCGGTTTCCTCGACCTCCTTCCATTCCTCGGTTGTCCTTTTCGAGGCAGGCGTGGTGTGGCCCGAAGCACGCAGCTGGCCCCCCACCCCACTGTCCTGAAACCGGGGCGCCGGGCGGCAGGCGGACGCTGTGGCGCCTTTCGGACGGCAGATGCCTGTCGAGAGGTTGCTGCGAGTTGGACTCGGCGCTTTGGGCACCCCGACACGGAAGATCGGCCGTGCGCCGGCACTGCCAAGCCCCAAACTGTGTGTGCATCTCCGCGGGGCACTGGCTGGTAGCCCGGTTGGTGGATTGCGAGCGGAAATCGGGAAATAATGTCGTGGTGTGCGGACGGACCACCCTGGGGCGGTTGCGAGTGTGGATTCTGTCGCAGCCGGTTGGATCTCTTGAGCTCGCGGCCCAACGGCAACCAGTGACCTGCAGCTTCTGTCCTTCTGCCGTCGCGCATGCGTTGTTGCTTTCAGTCTCGGCATCCTTGTCATTGTGCTCTTTCAAGCGCTGCACGCATATGCAGCGCCTTGACCCCATGCAAGGGCAATAGTCGCGGCCTTCTGCTCTTCCGGGTGCGTGACTCCTCGTTTGCCTGGTGTAGGCCGCGGGGGGATCAGGGAGATTGCCACAAGCTCACTGCCCATTTGTGGGATTACTCATATCCGTCGTTCGATTTCTATTCGTGGCCAGCCTCTCTGAGCTGGAATCCGCGGGGTAGGCTCCAGTTGTCGCCTTCAGGCCTCAGGATTCGACCGTGCAGTGTTTCCAAGCACACGTCCGTGGTCGCAAACCATTAGTGGACACAAGAATATGACGCTTCTCAAGTTGAGGTCGTTCGGAGCAACCCTGCCTGAACACCGTACGCTTTGTAGAATGTCGGAATGGAAGGACGACGTGTTGATAGGAATGGGCGCAGCCCCGCGGGCCGCTCGCTCCGTCCGACGTCTTGGCGCCCGGCGTCTTCGCTCCTTTACGATGGCTGACTTGGTGCCAAGGACATGGCGTCTGAGCCTATCTGGAAAGCAGTGTGCTTCTTGTTTTGCTTGGAAGAATATTTGCCAACTGTGCTTGTTAGCAAGCTCTACCAGAAAAACATCGTTTCTGCGATGCCAACTGTGCTTACATTTTGACAAAAAGTGGTGCACAGTGACTGAGATGGCAGAAAATTAAGCATGATTGCATCAATTATGGCCAAAGGGCATCGCACTTGGCATCGCAAAAATGTCATTCTACTGGTGAAGTAGACCCAAGATAAGCCAGAATGTTGAGGCGACATGCTGTTTGACAGTGTTCCTTGGTATGAGTACAGGGCGAGATGGGGGTGCTGAAAGAGGCCATCCAGGCTGCAGACCACCTGCGTGCCATTGCAAGCCAACCTGCATCCAATTGTGCATCGCTTGGGGATGAGGCAGAATCGCTGAAGGCTGTACTCAGCATCATATCCACGATGCACAGGACCATTGATTCTGATCAGGGAGACAAGATACAGGAGCTGCGGCAAGTAGTCATTGTTGCCAGAGACCAGCTGCTTGAAGCTGTGAAGCTTGCAGAACAAGCAAACAGCGTGAGCTGGTTGAGGTACATTCTCTCAATCGATGTTCTGTTCAGGAATCCAGTTCAGAGCATGGTGCATGGCCTCAGCAAGACAATCACAAGTGAGTGCATTGTCCCATCACATCTTCCAGCATTTCATTCGGAAACATGTGTTGATGTTTATGATTGTCCCCAGATCGCATTGCTTGCAATTGTGTGTGTGACAGAAGCAGTCAATTTGGTGTTTCATACGATTGTTTAATGATTTGGAAATACGACCATGCCTCTACAAGACTGTTACATGTGCAGTGCAGTGTAGTGTAGGGGTGGCGAAAGTCGGACTTCATGTCAACAGTGCTGTGCTAAGGCCTCTGACTGCAGTCATACTCAACAGTGCACGCTACACTGTCACTATTGCTACTGCATGTTGGTCGCAAAGCACTGTGCTACAGACTTGTTCTTGTGTTGAGGTACATTCCAAACTAAACTTTTCTTTGGGTAGCACCAGTTATCAGATCATAAGATTCTGACTGGCTGCAACTAAACAATATTGACTATATTCATTATGGCAGATCTTTTGCCAGGCAAAGCGTGTGGCTTTCCTGGAGAAGAGCTGGAGTGAATGCGCAGTGCCAGAAACATATGCTCCAGGCTTCACTGTTAGCTGTCTGGGGCTGATGCTTGTGTTAATTGAGCCCTGGTCAATGGTTAGTACCGTACTGTCAGTAACGGGCACCACTTGATGTAGAAGTACCATCCCTTCTGCAACAGCCCAGATGGGTTGGCAAATGGTCATTCTCATCTTAAAACATTCTGATCATAGTCTATTGGTCCCTGCAGGGCTGAATGTTGCACAGTACAATTGCATACCAGCCAACTCACAAGAGGTGAGTGAATCAAAGTACGGCAATGGAACAGTCCCTTTCAATTGATGGCTGAAATGTCATTGGCAACACAGTTTGTTGCAAAACAAGGAGGGCTGGAAATGACAACACCAAATGGATGCAAGGCAGTGTTTGCTATTTCTGGTGCTGTAATTGAAAGCAGCGAAGAATTGCGGCGAAGATGCTATCCTGTTTGCATCTCCTTCAGTTCTGTAGAAAGATTGCATGGAATGCCATGGTTGCTGAGCACCTTCTGTTTTGCTTATGAAAGCTGGACAACATGTCTCACTTCTCACCACAGAATTGAGGCTTGCGATAGATTTTGTTCTTGCGGTGCCAGTGTCCTGACCTCATCCACAATGGAAGACAGGCATTGCAGGGGAATTGAGGGCAGTTGAGTGAAATTCACACGATGGCAAATGTCCTTGAAGCACATTTGCCAGACAGTGATGTTGCATTTTTGATTGAAGCACACGCGTGCGAGAGAACTAGGAAATGAGTGATTGTCTACTGCAGCATATCACCACGCGCTGTAGTGTCGTGCACACCATCATGTGTCGTTGCCAATATTGGAGCTGCCGTGCTCTCCTGGAATTGGCCTTACACAAGAATCGCTTTCCACCACTGCTGTGGCTGTACTTCTGGTGGTGACTGTCACAGTCTTTTCACAACAGAGGCAATGTAATATTGCACATACTGCAGGCCTATACTATATCAGATGCAGTTTAATTGGTAATGCATGATAATGCTGTTCAGGAATACCTTATCTGTATTCCATGTGTGCAGTCATTCAGCTTGTTTCCCAGCAAGTCTGAGCCGTCCGCAGTCTTAGCAGCTGGCAAGTCTTAGCAGCCATCCATGCCAGAGCCCTGACTGCTCGATTATAGATTCAGTGGTACTGTAGCCGTAGAGCCTCTATAGGATAATGTCACACAGCTATGCATCATTTGTCAGACAGGTGTCGCCCATTTGGGCAACATGGCTAATGGTGACTTCAACAGAAGTGTGATCGCACAGTTCTTATGCAGCCATGTTAGATGTACCGTGTGCCTGTTCATACATTATTGCATCCTGTGTTGTGCAGCAGAATGCCACATCTGCTGGAGATGCACCTGGAGATGGGCCTGCTGTATCCACACTCTTTGCAAGTTCAGAGAATCCAGACATGGGTAGTAAGGTAAGGTGCAAGGCGCACAGAGTTTGAGGCTGGTTGTCTTGCTAAGCAGACGTTTTATATAAAGTATTTAACCACCGATATACTTCCAAACTACTTTTCTACTAACAGTAGATAAAAGCAACATTCTATTTATCGATACTTCAACAGTATGGAATGGTAGATGATCATCAGGGGTGTGGATTACAAGCAATTTGGATGAAATATGCAATGAGTATTGTGTAAATTGTGCTCGTATTGTCACCGTGGGCGACCTTGTGGAAATGGCTGGGTGCTTGGAAAATGCTTTTGGAGAATTAGGCAATTCAAACAAGAGCATGTGCTCTTTTATCACTATTCTTTTTATCTGTTTATTCATTTTGTATTCTCGCCTTTCGTGGTGCTAATTTTGCTTCAGTGTTATGTAACTTTGATATATATATATGTGTGTTGTTAATTGCAATATTAATGATGATACTATTTGGTTACATCGACTATTCTCAATTAGTCAAATGTTGCTATCAAACTTGATGTGCCCGCGCAAGTAGAGTGGACGGAGATTCGGCTGAAGAACGGCAAAATTTCGCTGACATTTTTATCGACAGTGGCTTTAAAACTTGGAGTGGAAAGATAGCAGACTTGCAGCTTTGGTTTGTGTGACTTTCTTTTGCTTGCTTTCATGCAAGGTGCCCAACACAAGCTACCACCAGGAGATGATGCGGTTTCTTGAGGTCCAACTGGATGCAGCACGACAGTTTGACAGTTCGAGACTAAGGCACGAAGGGCTGGAAAATGAAATTGAAAAGGGAGAGCGGCTCATTGAGAGGCACAAGAATTTGGACATTCGCACATTTTACAAGACTGCAGAGGTCAGGAAGGGTGTGGGAAATATATGCTCTAACCTCAAGCGCATGCTGTGCGATTTTCCAGATGCCCCTGAGATCGACGATTACGTTCCTGATGACATCGTCACCCAGGACCGTGTGCACCTGTACCTGATGCTTGAGTTTGTTTTCAGCAAGCCGCAAGGAGATGGAAGGAATCCTGCCAGAAGGTCAGCAGTCCAAAAGTGGTTGCCAGTGTGGACAAACATAAAGGATGATCATGAGGAATGGCTGGAACACCTGCACGTTGTTGATGCAGAAGATATCAAATTTCTGGACAAGTTCAACAGTAAGGGACGCTCGAGTGACGTCTTCAAAGCTGAGGTGCAGGGAGAGCTCAGGGCAGTAAAGAGAGCAAAGGGTGATGTTGAAGGAAGCACTGACTTTCGTCTGTTTGAGGAGTTTGCAGGCTTTTTCAGGGAGATCACGGTTCAAGCGAAGTTGGAAGAAGAGTTTGCCGTCAAGGTTTTGGCAACTACCAGGCGCGGCTGGGTCATAATGGAGCTCGCGGACAGTGACCTGGGCAGGTTCTGCATGGGAAGCCATGTCCTGTCATGGTCCCAGAAACTAGGGATTCTCAAGAAGGCAGCCAGGGCCTTGAGCCATGTTCACTCAAAAAAGATCATTCATTGCGACATAAAGATGAGTAACTATCTGATCTTTGGAACCGATCCTTCCTCATGTGCTGTGAAGATTGCCGACTTTGGATTCAGCGTGGAGGACAGCCTGACAAGGAGCAAGACCATCAGGGCCCCTGGGGGCACCTTTCACTACATGGCTCCTGAGGCGTACCGTGGTCAGGCACTCACCATGTCCTCCGACGTCTACAGCTTTGGCGTCATCATGTTTGCAGTGGTGACAGGTGTGCGGCCATTTCGCATGGACCCAGGCGAACTGGCGAGGAGCACTGAGGAATTCAGTGTGCTGTCCCAGAAGCTCAATGAGAGGGAGCCCTGCACAGTGCATAATCGTGATTGCCCCAAGGAAATGCTGCGCATAATGCAGGGATGCATTCGCAATGACGCTGCAGCAAGGCCAACTATGGAGAATGTCTTGCACCACTTGGACATCCTCCCACAGGACTGGGAATACAATGTGAGTTGGGGCTTGTTTTCTGTCAGTTTTGGCATTGCCGTCCCATAGATGTCCTGAGCTGGGTGCTGCTGCCACACAACATCCAATGTGGCACATCGTTGCTGTGAGGCTACCCCAGTGCTGATGTCGAGGTCAATGAAGCACTAGGCAGTTCCCGCTGTTGAATCTCATTGTTTCCATAGAATATGGGCCATACTTTTACTGTGCTTGTATGTGTGGGATTTTGCTTGAGCTTGAGGAAATGCTCTGTGCCAGCCTGATGTTGTGGCACGGGTGCTTCAGGAGGTGGAAAGTCCAGGCACGTTGCTGTTGACAGTGGGATCAGCCGTCCATGAAGGGCTGGATAAATCACCAGGGGCTAACACTCAGGTGAGGATGAAGTGCATCGAAAGAGACTTTGTATGTTCGCTGTGGTGTGGGGAGCACGCCAGTTTGCTGCTGGGAATGTGCCCTGATCATCGATATATTGCTGTGAAATGCCTGACATTATATCTGCAGCACAACAGTGTCAATAGCACAGGAGCACAACTTAAGAGGTTGGACCTTCTGTATGCCACGCCAGGAAAATACTCCCATACACTTTCCATCCTTGAAGTTCCCACTCCTGTGTTTAGAACATGTTTCTTTCTTTTGTGAATTTCGTGTCTCCAGACCCCACCTGGATGACATTTCATTGAGTCCCACCCACCCACCATACTCACAACACCCTCACTCATCACTTACCATTGTTGTGGTAACCAAACCTGTGCACGCCTACCCCTCAGTACCTGATCTGTCTCATGGCATATCGCATCTGAACGACTCGGCGTCGATTACTACACCTCGCCTGCACCCAAGCCGTATATTGGACGCATCACACAGCACAACTGGTCATGTATCCACAGGTGGCCATATTTTGGTCGTCTGTAAGTGCATCCCAGTGCACTACATTACACCTGTGCATTGCTCCTGCACTGCAGTGCACAGTTGGCATTTCTTGTACAAAAGCAGATATGCATCGACCTGCAATGTTGCGATGTAGCAAGAAAGAAGATCTGTAACTCTCTGATTCAACATTGTAGAGGGATAGGAGGGAGGGAAGAAAGGGGGGGGGGGGTCCAGGGTGCATGATCGAGTTAGAACAATAGAAGGTAATGTGCGTTGAGACTGATGAGTACGGCTCTCATTCATGCACGCAGATGGAATTCACTGAGCTTGTTGCACGCATCATCGACACTGCTGGGCAGGAAGGTTCACGAATCAAGTACAACAGATGCAGTTTGTCTTTCTTGTTGCGTCAAATCCATGTGGTGCATCAGAAGGTGAACACAGGAGACCTTACTTCAGAGGATGGGGAAGAGCGCTGGGGGAAAGGACAGCTGGTAAAGACACTGAAGAATGCACTGCGACTATTGGAGCAGCACACCCAGCCTTTCGACTTGCAGACCTTTTACTCGACCCAAGAAGCAAAGTACCTTGTGGAGCTAATCTGCAGTGAGCTAAGGGAAGTATTCCGCTCCTCTCACATCAGCTTCAAAGTCGCCATTGACTACATCGTTCCTGAAGAAGATGTCCTGTCTGATCAGCACCACTTGGACCTGCAGTTCCGTTACCTGCTTGGAGACTTGGCCTCTTGTAGGCTGGATAGCCTGTCGACATCCTGGCCAGATATCCAAATGCAAGATTGGAAGCTTGTGAAGGAACGGCTACTACAGCAGCTAAGTGCTGTCAATGTGATCGAAGAAGAAGATCTTGACGTGGGAGATAGGATTGGCCATGGTGGCTTTGGCTCTGTGCATGTAGCTGAATGGAAGGGCAGTTCTGTGGCTGTCAAGAGACTCAAGTGCAAGGATAGTGACACAGGATTGGAGGAGCGTGCACGATTTCTTTCAGAGTCTGCAGTCCATGCTTCGATGGCTCATCCAAACATTACCCCTGTGCTGGCTGTGACCAACACCGGATCCATGGTCATGGAGCTTGCCAAGACCGATCTCCAGCAGTGGTGCCTTTCAAAGGTCACTCCGAGCCTTCCGCAGAAACTCAATGCCCTCACACAGGCAGCCAAGGGGCTAGCACACTTGCACAGCCAGGATGTCATCCATCGTGACGTGAAGTCCACAAACTTCCTGGTCTTCGAGGGTGAAGATGGCCATCCAGTAATCAGGCTGTCAGACTTTGGCACGGCTGCTGGCCAGACAGACTGCTGGAGAGCCACCCAAACCATCAGGCAGCAGCCTGGCACAGAGCTGTACTTTGCTGCGGAGCTCTACGATGGAGGAAGGCACAGCTTCAAGAGTGATGTCTACAGCTTTGGGATGGTAATGAGTGAGGTTGTGTCGAGCACAAAACCCTTCAGCGGCGATAACCAGTATGCAGTGATGACAAAGAAATTGAAGGGTGCGATGCCTACCCTCGACTATGGTAGTCTTCCAGAGTGGTTGGCACAGCTGATAGCCAGGTGTCTTTCTCGAGACCCTGCCGTGAGGCCTTCCATGGCCGAAGTGCTGAGCGAGCTGGAATCTCATTTGTAGCACACAGCAGGTGTACAGCACAGAACACATCTGTGGTTCGTACCTGTCCAGGGCTGCTGAGCTTTGCAACTGGCTATCGTTCTGTATTGGTGAACAGTGCCATAGGCCAATCATATGGTAAGGTGGGCTACGTGTTGCTCAATCTGCTTTGTGCTCTGGTGCTTTGCTGGGTGGTCTGGTGTGTTGCGAACTCTACTGCTTTGCATTTGTGCACTTTTCCACCGTGTTGGGTAGTTTTGGATGCACAACCAACAGTGCAAGATCCCTTTCAGCAGGAAACTTCTTCAAGTTGTAAGGTACCACGGGAAGAAAAGAACAGCGTGTGTGCGCTTTGTAACACACTCATTCACTCCAGGAATTCTTTTCAAGATGCAAGACGAGTACGGGGCGTGTTGAGCTTTATGGCCCCAGAACGGGTTGCCTGATGCTGATCTCTAGCAAGGGTGTCCTCCACATTTATGGATCCCAATGGTTGCCAAAATATTAGATTGACTATTGAAACAGTCGTCTTGCAGCTGCAGCAGCAGTGCTCTCTCATGCATTGACAAATGCAGTCAATTGAATTGGCTGCATACCTCGAACAGGCTGCTTCACCTACGGAGCGCACCTGCGCCAACACACCCTCTACTCCTGCATGCTCTTCGCATTCCTTCTGAACCACCTCCCCTCAATTTCCCCACCTATCGATTCTCCCTCCAGCCTGGCCTACTCCCTCCTCCTTATTCTTTTCTCCCCGCCCTCATTTTCTCTCTCTCTATTATCCTAAACGTCCATCCACTTGAATGTTAGCCATCTTTTATTGACAGATTCTCCATTGTGCCGAGTGATCCATGATCTGATCCGTCCAGTGACAATTTTCACCCAATTCAGCATTTGTCAAGCATTGCTTTCCCGCCTCCGGCTTCAGCTCACCTCCCGGACCGAGTCCGTGTGCCATGCAGTCAGCCGTCCGGCCTTCGACTCTGTCTCTCACGATCGCGGTTGCTCCGGGGAGCGCAGAGCACACATACACCACAAACGAAGGCACCAACACGCGCAAAAGCACGAGGTGTACAAATGTATTAACACAGGTGGTTCATTAATGTGCACAGATGGGAGGCTCGATCGCACCACTGTCTTCATTTCTCGACACTGGCCCTGACCTGTGCGGCTCTGGATCGCGGAACACACTTAACGTGGCCAAATTTCGCGCGACAGTTGCTCGCATTGTTTGAGGGCTACCGGCAACATCGCCAGGAGCTTTGCCGAGCGTTTTGCCGGGATGGCGCGGAGTCGCCAACCCTGCCCCGAGAAAACGAGTTGCCACCTGATCGGGGGGGAAAGCCTGCGGCCAGTTGGGCGGTTCCCCGCCCGGGCTGCGGCCGAATCTCAACCAAACCGGGCCTGGGCTCGTTGGTCTCAGGGACACCCAATTGAATGACCACAAATGGCTCGGAATGGCCCCTGGTGACCATCGTTTTGCGTCGCCCCATAATGACAGCCACTCTGAGGGTGTTGCGATACGGGCAACTGATAAGGAGATGGGCACCCTATATTACATACCCTAAACCGCAACGCCCAAACGCCCAGATCCTGATCCGTCTCCGTCTCCGAGTGCATTGTTTGTGCCGGGTACAGTATGGCCCTAACAACCCGAACGCCCAAAAACCACACCGCCCCTGAGTCCATGTTTTCTTGCCTGTGAGTTGCTTGTGTTGTGTGCTCATCCGCACACACTTGCCTAGGAGGGGGTCCCTTTGAATGAACTGTTTCTCTTCTTCTTGTACACACAAATCTTTCCAAAGCCTGCACATCTCCGCCTCCGTGGCAGTGGTCTGCATCGATGGGTACAATGGAAGCCAAGGTCTTCTGAACATATCGGGGCTCGTACGAGTGACCAGCAGCAGAGACTTCTGTCAGTAGACAACGACCAAATTCACATAGGGACGGTGAATTGCAACCGTTATGGGACGCAAGACGACAGCTGGAGGCCTTAAGTTCCAAAATTCGCATGCAGAAAACCCGATCTCTAGGCAAAACCATGCAAGGCCGCAAAACCCTGGGTTGGGTAATTCACCAAAAACTGGGATCAGTGACGCTTTGGCAGAAAACCGCAACTTGTGACAACACAGAAAAGTGCAGCCACCTCTCGATTCGTGACGGGGCGGCTGAAGACATACGGCTAGAACTCGCCCACTTGACTGGAGCCCCGCGTCCCTGGGCACGATCAAGGCGGAAGTGGCATTCGGACTCGAGAAGATAGCCTCGACTAGGGCAGTCGTGAGATGGCGACCTCAAAACAGGCGGTAGTGGTTACGAGGTCGCCAAAACCCACGCTTGACCCAACCCCTTTACAGCTTCGTCGACCATCCGTGCTCCACATGGCGGAGCTGCATATCGAACAGAGCATTCCGCATTCGTTTCGCCAGCTACATGTCCGCACAACACTCGCACCTGCACTTGCGATCGCGGCCCTTCTCCATCTTGATCTCCTCGAAAGGCAGGATGGTATGTGACACGCCCGCCCCGAAGACTTCCAGCAGGCGCCCAGCTTGGGCAGCAGCCGTGTGCTCACTGACAGTGACGTTATGCTCAAACACCTCGAATTCGGTCCGCCTGAAGCACAGAATGGCGTCTAAAATTTTGGGTGGTGCATCGAGCAGCGCTGGGCCAGCCAGCCCTGGAAAATGCAGGCGATTCTTGGGGCGCATTGCGACTCCTTAGTCGACGTTGAGCGCGCCAACAGGACACCGCTCCCTTGGATATCGCAGTGGTAGCAAAGGTGTACAGCAACCACCCAAGCACAGACTGGGTGCGGCGAAAGAAATCGCATATCCTCCGCAAGGCGGCCCTTGTCCACCGGATCTGATCGGCCACTGGTGTTGCCGGTGCTCCCGGCCCTGTGGCAGGGGCGCCTGGATCGCCAGGAAGTGCCTTGAGACCTACTGCCGGGATCGCCGCCGCCGCCTCAGCCGCCTGGGGCGCCTCGGCCGCCTCCCCCGCCTCGACCGCCATGGCCGCCAGGGGGGCCATGGGGCCCACCGCCTCCGGAGGCGGATCCGCCGACTCCTCCTTCGCCACTGCCACCTCCACTGCCAGGGACGCTAGTGGGTGGGGCCCGCCGCTATGACCGCCGCCGCCGCCTCCACCGTCTCGGGAGCCCCGACCGCCGAGGCAGCCGACAACACCAGCGAGTGCCGCTCGTCGCAGGAGTGGGGTGCAGGCTTGCAGTTAGCCGGGACTCGGTACACGGCCTCCCGGGGTCATACCGGGCCCGGCGCACTGCCGGCCGGCAGCCTACCGGGACATGGGTCGTCGCCGGCTGGCAGCGAACCGGGCCCCGGTAGACTGCCGGCCGGAGCTGTGGACGGAACATTGCCAAGCGGCAGGAACTTGGGGTTGGAAAAAGTCACATGGATGGAGAGACTGAGCCAGAATCTGACCCTCAGGTCAGAGTTGCTAACCTAATAGATAGCATGACAAAACAATAGGAAAAAGCAGGCCAGGTGACACAGCCCTGACACGGTCTGCTCAAAACCCAACTGTGTACTCTCGGAAATGTGGTCCCAAGGCCACACAGTTAGTGCACACATTGACACTGTTTCGACCGTGTACCCTCAAACAACTGTGTAGACTACACGGTTTCCCAGGTTACACGGTTGAAATTGTGTCAATGTGTGTACTAACTGTGTGGTCTTGGGACCACATTTGCCGGAAGTGCACCGTTGGATATTGAGCAGACCGTGTCGGGACTATGCCATCTGGCCTGGTTTTCACTAGTGAAAACTGAACAACCCTGCAAGTTGAAATGATAAGCAACCTGTTCGGATCAATTCAATATGAAGCATGGACTACCAAAAGGAATAGAAGCGCATGATCGCGAAGAAGCTTCTAAAAATCTGAAAAGAAACTCCCAGAAAGTGTGCGACCACCAAGAAAATTTGGAACTTTACTCACGGCCAGGTCAGATTCTTCTGACCACATGGTTGTACCCAGTTGGTCCGATGGAGCGCAAAACTACAGCTTGCATTCTGGCAGTTGGAATTAGTGTGCGGCTGGTTGGCCATAGTCCGATGGAAACAGAAATGCGCCTAAAGGTGCATGGAGAAATCCACGTATTGCTAGAAAAGTTATGAAAAATGCCGATTCCAATCCTGGGGCGTAAGTTGGACAGAATTTTGGATTTTTTTATACCATGGCAGCCCTCATTATCATGAGAAGAAAGTTGCATATTCTGGGTACACATATCCTGGATCTGGCCATATCCCAGGACATGGGTGCCATATCCTACAATACGGCCATATCCTCATCACATCCCAGGATGTGGCCCCCATATCATTTCCAATACCCCGGAAATGGGGCCCCTTCATATCCTATTCCATATCTAGGATATGCAACATTTTCCTAAGGATTGGTACGCCATTGCATTTTCCTCTGCATCTCACTCACAACACACTGGCAGTGCCAGTCTGGCACCAGTCTGGCACCAGTCTGGCACCAGTCGCATAGAATGCATCGAACATAGATTTGAGACACATGATTTCAATGAAATTGATTGAGGGATGATTTTTCTTCCCCCCATACGGTGTATCCCATTATGGTATCTAGTCCACAAACAGCTGTTCCATCTTTGAATGTCCTCTCATCTGCAACACTGAGAAGTAAGCACCTCTGCCCGTAGCTTTGGATCCACTCAAAGTTGTGAAGGCTTGAGGGTAGTGTTTGTGCTGGCAAGGCTTGGAGAAACAAATGCAAGGCCCCTAGAACATGTTGAAATGCCATGGCGCACTCCTTTCGCACCTCAGTTTGCAAGGTTGTGATTTCTGCCAGCAGGGCAGTGGTAACTCATCATGACACGCGCCAATGTGTTTGGCTCCAATCCATGTGTGTGGCCGTCTGGACGCCACTTTGCTTGGACCTAAAAGAACAGCTTGCCATGAAGGGGCCCTGTTCATTGCACTCTCGCACTCCCTGATATGCAACAAAGAATTTCCTCTCCACTAATATATTTGGGATCCTCACTTGAAGATTGCATATACTTATATGTGTCGCAGATGCTCATTTTCTGCACTCCCACTCTTATTCAACAAGTATCTTGCCTTGTTGCCTGAGCATTCATGCGTCCAAACATGTTCGTGATGCCCTCAGTGCAAAGCAATCGTCCGCTATGTGTGTGTTTTTGGATCCAAGGACAAACACTTGGCATCAAACCTAATGGGTGCATGTGGGATATTTGCAGACTCAATTGAACGGGCTGTGCCCACTGCACACAGATGATATTTGTGCACCTGATGATGGCTGGGACCACATGGAATTAAATGAAATCTGCTTGATATACCCAGGTTGGTGTGACAAGAGCAGCAAGTAATGAAAATGGTGATGATGGCTGGTACCACATGGAATTAAATGAAATCTGCTTGATATACCCAAGGTGATGTGACAGGAGCAGCAAGTGATGAAAATGGTGATGATGGCTGGGACCACATGCAGTTAAATGAAATCTGCTTCATATACCCAGGGTGGTGTGACAGGAGCAGCAAGTAATGAAAATGGTGATGATGGCTGGGACCACATGGAATTAAATGAAATCTGCTTGATATACCCAGGGTGATGTGACAGGAGCAGCAAGTGATGAAAATGGTGATGATGGCTGGGACCACATGTAATTAAATGACATCTGCTTGATATACCCAGGGTGGTGTGACAGGAGCAGCAAGTGATGAAAATGGTGATAATATTTTCATCAAGATGTTGCCAGCCCTGTATTGTGCTGTTTTGATGTTGGGTTTAATCTGTGGGACATGGAATTGAGCAAAGATCAGTTGTTTGTTTAGGAGCACCAGTACGTTGAGACAACAAATGCTTCCAAAGGCCAATTTCAAAGTCCTGACCTTCCCAAACAGCATGATTCAAGTGTGTGTTGACTTCAGTTTAAGGACCACTTTATTTTGGACACATGGCCTTGTCTATGATATGAAATGGCATTGTCCAGTATACGTTTCAGCTGCAGTCGAGGTGTTATTTAGCCACTGCGTACTTGACATCCGAAATTTGTGCTGGGGTATAGGCCAAGCATGGATTCTCTTTGTATCAATGAAGCGAATTGTGTCTCAACCACGGACTGTGCCCTCCAGAACTGTGAAGGGATCTTATATCATTAAAGTTATGGCTATATTTTAAGACAACGGCTGCATGGTCACTGACTTGTAAATGAACGTCCAAGGGGCATACAGAGAGGCTTACCGTTGCTTGTGTTTTTGGCATGTACTGGACATCTGCTATTGCCGCAACATCAAAGGCAGCTTCGGGGGAAAGCAGCAGCTGTTGCGGTATGTTAGGTTTCTCTGATTCAGACTTCCCAGGGGGATGCTCTACATGGTGGAGTGCTTGTGCTCCCAGAGTGGCTTCTAACAGCAGCCCACTGTGTGGACCCGCTGTTCCCGGGATCGGCTGGAGCAGCGCCCACGATATTAATTGGATCTTGCTACCTTGGTGATGCCAAAAAAAGAAATGGAGTGGTGGAGGTGAGGAATGCATTCATGAATGGTTTAATCGTTGTGTGGTATTTCATCTGTTGTTGGCCATTTAATGATCGGCGGCATTTCCTAAGAAGTTTGTTTGATGCCGTTTTGAGAGACACTTGTGTGTTTCGATGTTGGACCCTTGCACCGAAGCACGTTTGGAAGCAATAGCTTGAAAAAGTTGTGGAACTTCGTCACTTTGAGAAAAGGAATGGCAATGTGTGCCAACACCCATCCCTGTATTAAGAGAATGCATCTGGTCATGAACTCAACTGTGATTGCTTGACTAACTTTTTTCTTGAATATTTTGCCTCTGGACATATTGCTGATTAGGCTACTCGGAATTTCAGTTCAAATTTTGAATTGGCTTTGAGAATGTGCACCAGCTGCGTTGCATGCCATGAGCCCGTTGTTTCCAATGCCAGCAGACACGTGCTGTCATGATATGCCCCAACAGTTTATCAATTGTGAAATACAGTCCAATTCAAACGTTCTGCCCAAGTCAACTCATGGTGCAATGTTCAGATCTTCTTTGGGCGTTCTGGATCGACGATGCATGAATTGTGTCTAGTTGGTTTAGAAACATGATAATATTTCGGCTGTAAAATTTTGGCATTGCCAAATTGATATGAGCATTGCTAGTAATTTTTCAATTGCACATCTTTGGCCTTGTGTTGCTTATAAAGCTGTGTTTACACATCTCTGTTTTCCCTCTTGCCATAAATTTCCCCGCTGGTCTGTTAGGCTAATGTTCCTTTCTGACACATAGTGGTGCAATGCACATGCAGCGTATGCTGCCTCAAGAAACAATTATCCACGAAGACTTGACTGGAGATGTTGGGGATGGCCACGATGTTGCCCTATTGCCCCTGAGGAAGGCATTACATCACATCCCTGCAGGGCTTCCTGTGGTCATCCACATCTTGACTGGTCACGAAAAACTTGAGCTCCTTGGTTGGGGACAACAGGGTGTTGACAGTGGTCGCAAAGCAGACGATCTCCAGCTGAAAAAGGACATAGAATTTTTGTGCAACAGCCTGTGCAATGCAGGCACAGAAGATGCCTGGAATGGAACTATCATTGACTCTATATTGTGCGCAATTGGTTTGAATGGGTACAAGTTTGCAAAGCTGACTTGACACAGTATTGTACAAAGGCACAGAATTCAAATGGAGTTATTGAGCTTTGGTTTATGTTTAATTTGTGTCAGCCTACATTAAGACTGGTGCTGCTAACAACAAGCCTGCATCGCATTGCATCGCAGTTGAGAAATACTGCTGAAGCGTACCTTGGAACTGGTGGTCTTGTGGAACGTCTGAATGGGATTGGGTACAGCCAATTGCCTGTAGATTTGAAATTCGTTCTAATCCTAATTCTGCCAGAAGCATGAATTATGCAGTGTGGTGAGCAGTTTAACGTGTGAGGCCATCGACTGGTGACCTCAATTTGGTTTTTGGTTCACTTAGGTTATTTCAACCCATGATGACATTTTTGCAGTTATGACTCTTCTATTGATGCCTTTGCCAATTCTGTTATTCAGGTGACAGTGGTGGACCCCTGATGCAACCAGATGTTCCTCGTTCAAGCATGTCAAGGCCTGAACCAGATTTTGATATTATTGTGGGTATCACATCATTTTCTGAAGAAAATGTCCCCTGAGGAAAATCCAAGAAGCCCAGCGTGTTCACCCGTGTGGCAAGCTTCCGTGAGTGGATTGACAAAAACACTGGGGTGAGTTTATTTTACGCATTTTTTTGACCATTTAGTGTTTTGGCATAGCCTGAACTGACAGTTTGCAGATTTCTGTTTAGGGCCAGCGACATTGCAAATAATGCACGGAAGCTAGAATGGATGATCAATTCGGTTAGTTGTTGAGCATAAGCCACAAGAGTCAACAACTGCTTCTGAACTACTACTGAAATAACAAGCCACGATATTAATCACTACTGAAGTACAGGAGTTTCGCTGTTACATAGTTTGTACTACAATAGTAGATGGCAGGATTGACTGAAAATATTGTGTTTTTAGTGTGCTGGCCACCCCTGGAGATCAACAATACCCTTATGTGCACACAAGATCGACACTTTGTCGTTCTTGCCAAGTCACTGGGACAAGAAAAGATGTTAATTTCACAAACAGGTAGCCGTATTTGGGTGTCCCTTTCTTCTTGTTCCCAAAAGTGGACGCTCCCAGAATTTTGAAATGGCACCCTGCTATTTGCACTGTCCAAAAAGTCTGAAATTCCACCACATGGTACCTGGTTGTTCCGCCTGTGTATTGTCCGCCGAATTCTTATCTGATTTGTAATTTCCCGCCCCTCTGCACCCCACCAATCAACGTTGTAGGCATGTCACGCATGTCATCTGGTGTCCCTCTCTTAACCTGCCCAGGGAATTAGTTAGGAGCGCACAATGGACACGGCTTTTCCATCTAAACTATTATAAATGGTACACACCTGCACATGGGCTTAGAAGCTCACTAATCGTGTGTTGGGAGATCATATACACTGGCATAAATTCACAGTGCTTTTGTATCCCTAATATTGTTTGAGAAAAGAGTCGCATGTCCTTGATGATGATATGAACGCTGGATCATGGACGCTCATGTTGGCAATGCAACCGCAACTTATGCTCAGAATTATACAGGGAAGATGGCGGCCACATTCTGAATTGTGCAACCTTATCCTGGACATTTCCATATTCTGGATACGCATGTCCTAGGTATGTGCATCCAGAACATGCAACTTTTCACAAGTTTGGAAGAACACTTGCTACTGTTGAAACTGATAAATTTGATGTGTTTTACCTCTACATTGCACTCCAACACAAACCAAGTACTTTGTGTGTTCAGCATTCCTTCCAAATCACTGCCGCCTACCCTGCCCGATCTCTGTCTCAAGCCTGATAAGTTATGCTGCATCTCCACCTTTCATTCGCTTTGCCTCCTCTCTGGATAAACTTCTTGGTATTTCACACACAGGTGTCCAAAGAAACTACATCCGCGACCATGCCCAAACCATCGCCTGCAAAAGGGAATGAAGGTGGGCGGAAAATGATCTGCTGTTATGAACTTACCAAACCTCTGATTTTTCGCCATCTACGTTTTAAATGGTAGAAATACTCCAAGGTTCGTTTTGAATTGAAGCCATCTGAATGAATGCAAATGGACCTGCTCAGAATGTGGTGTTTGAAAGTCGAGTATAGCCTGTGCTTTCATCACATCCAGTGGCGTGGTGCTTGCCAGGCAGCATTGTGTGTTGCAACGTTAATTTTCATATTTGGTCATATAGATGTGTAATTGTGCACTTGGATCATTCAGATTGAGCAACGAAGACACTATGAAATGCAAAGATGCCACATCCATTGCAATTAAATTGCGCAAAGTTCAGATCCTTATCAGGGCTGACCAAGTACAAGACTCCCTGTATAATGAAGGCCAAGCAGTGCACAGTTCATCTTCATGCGACTCAAGGTACGATCTCTTGATAGATTTATCCCTCTTGTCTTCAACCATATCAGGAGTTCCCACAGTTGCATTCTCCTTATCGCTTTAGAAGTCGGGCAAAAGCAACCCACAGTGACTATCTGTTTCTGGAGGCAGGTTTGCCGGAAATTGGCTCTCTTACTTCGTTCATGCAGTTGCACTGGAGTTTGAGTGAGCAGTTGAGTTAGCACAATTTGGAATGGGGGCTCAACGTAGTCCAAAACCTTTGACACTAGTATAAACGGTTACCCTCAATTTGGATTACACCGTACCTGCATTCGGCTAGACAAGTCCAAACCCTAATTTACTCGTCCTAAGATATGTACACACTGATTTTCTTGCAGAAAACGATGAACAATACTTGAAATTTCCTTCATCGTTGTATTGCTGTGGTACTGTGACAGCCTAAGAGTGTTGAGGCTGCGCATCATTCACCGTAAGTCCAGCATTGTGTCTGAAGGCATTACCGTGTCAACTATGTTCAGGCTTGGCTTTTACGTCATAAAAACTGTTCGCATTTATGTTTTCACCCGTAAAAGTACTTAAAAATACGTAAATATAACGTAGAAACTGCCCAGTGCACACAAGTACAGTACATACAAACTCATGGAGTCCGAAGAGTGGCAGCCAGTCGCCCTGGGAAGTGGCAGAAAACGAGTTTTTTTGTGAAACGCCATTATTGCCCTTGCCAAAGGCGAGGTGGACATTGTGTTGCGTGTGCTGGAGATGGCGCAGGACTGATCGTTGTACGCTACTTTCGCCGTGTGACATGGGTGTCCCAGGGAGCCGCAAAAACGCAAAAATTGGTTCTTTTGCAAATTTACGTTTTTGTGCGTTAAGCAGTAAAAGTGAAAACGTAAACGCGCGAAAACCAAGCCTGACTCTGTTGAATTCTAAATGATGCAGTGGGGGATCGCTTCAGCAGCATGGGCTTTTAAAGTGTCTTGGAATCAATGGAGACGCATTCTGTGCTCTGCTTTTGGGGCGTGCATCAATCAAAAGAAGCTTTTAAGGCTTTTGAGCCAGCTTTTGCGCCATTAGTTATGCAAAGACGTGTTAAAACTGAAACGCCTGTGGTTGCTTCTCTTCTGTACTCTCTTGAGTCTAGCTGTGGCTCTGACTGATGTAGAAGAGTGCATACAACCACCAGGAAGTATTTTGCAGCAAACCTTGACACTGGCAAAGCAAAAGATGTGGCATATGACCGAGCCATCATTTTGCTATGGACAAGCTTACAGTGTTTTGCAGCAGTGGTTCGATTGCAGGAACTGAGCACAGATAGGAAGGTTAGTATCCAACAGAGAGTGAAAGAGCACACACCACGGATGAAAATTTATTCCCCGAGTTTCTGTGTACGGGCGGATGCACTTGGGTGACTGACTATGCCAACACAGGGAAGCGAAGCAATCACACATAATTGTGTGTTGCTTCTGAAAACAATCCATCACCGAAATGCTGTATTGCAGTACTACGTGGCAGCACTGAGAGGGAAACAGCAGTGGCCTTTAGCGCCCACTGACAGAAGGAATTGGTGCTGCAGGAGCATATGGTGATGCCAAGCTTCAATCCTGGTACATGCATGTTGATCATGCTGTTGTCTGTGCATATCGCTTCTGGTTAATACACTGCAGCACTCCTGACTACTGGCATATTGCTCACAGCAGCTTGCTGTGTTGTCAGAATGCAAGCCCCTTCTTGAAGCTGCTGATGACAACAGTCTCAATATCTTCATTGAGGCACTGGAAGAAGCGGGGCTCTTGGAGTTCGTGCCAAACCATGGTGTGGACCTGACAGTCTTGGCTCCCACCGATGCAGCATTCACTGAAGCAGTGGAGTCGGTGGGCATCACGATGGGTGAACTGTCCGCAAACAGGGAGCTGCTGAGGGAAGTGTTGCTCTATCACATCCTACCCACTAATTTCAGCAGAGCTTCTTTTGGCAATGGTGGTGAGGTGGAGACAATCTTACAGAGCAGCAGCATGTGCGGAGTCAGCAGCCTAGAGGTGGATGGTGGTGGAACTGTGTTCATAGGGGGAGAATCCATGGCGACTGTTGAGCAGTTTGATTTTGACACCTGTTCGGGGGGCATGCACATCATAGATTTTGTGTTGTTCCCTTGTCCGCTGGCTTTATCAGGACAGCCCTCGCCAGTGCCATCTCCTGCAGCAGCAGACCATACCCCGACTCGAGCGCCACCAGGTAATCATGCAAAAAACATTCTGTTCTATCTGGATGGGGAGGAGCAAGACGTTCTTGGATCATACTTCGCAATGCACCAAAATTAACATCATCACGGCCAAGTTGCATCGATTTGCCAATTCCAAAAGTATATAATGAGCGCAAAATGGTATTGCCATTTCAGGCATTTTAGTGCACTGCTATTATCAAGTTTTCCATTGGTGCAATGCTCCTATAGCTCAGGCAGGAGCAGCTTGTTTGTGCATTTCGTTGTGTATCTAAGCTGTTGTTGCTCTCTAATGCAAAGAGGCTGCTGGGCTGCGTCCTGATGCAGCATATAACTGCTTTGTTTGTTGCGGGTTTGTTGGTTGGTTGTCATGGCCAAGATGCCAATCAGTGGAGAAATTGAATTATCCCCTCTTGCAACACTCCAGAAGGACTCTGTTGAGTTGGAGTGGATGTCTGAGGCTGTTAGCATGGTGTGAGGTTGCTCAGCGAAGCGTGCACTGCCATTGCAGCACCATTCCGCACAGAAGACGATAAAATTGTGCTGTGCTCCTGAGGAGAGTGCTGTGCTGCCCCCTTTGACAGAATGTGCACCCCTGGTTGAGGTTGTGAGGGAGGCTGGCCTGAACACTATACTCTCAGGCCTCGAGCTCTCAGGCCTCAGGGATGTCGTTACAGAGGATGGCGCTTCACTCACCATATTCGCCACAACTGACGACGCGTTTGCGCGTGCCCTTAACTCTGTGGGCCTGATTCTCACCGACATGGTGGACAACAGACCCCTGCTCACGGAGGTTTTGTTGTACCATATACTTCCCAATAATTACACTGCGGCAAGCCTGAGCAGTAGTGGCGGGGAGAAAGAGACGTTGCTGGGGTCCAACAGTTCGTGTGGTGTCAGCACAGTGGAGGTGCAGCCTGGAGATCCCATTGTGATTGTGGGTGGGCAGTCAGAGGCGAGCATCATGGAGGCTGATATCCAGACATGCACGGCTGTTATACATGTTGTCGATTTTGTGCTTTTGCCGTGCCTTATACGAGTGCAAAATGTGACAAACAGATCGGCACCACCACTCACTCCACCACCACAATCACCATCAAAAATGGCAGGTGGGGTCCTGCGCTGATTGCAACATTTCAACAATGGATTGCCCCTGTACCTGCAAGGTATGGACGGGTACTTTGACACCACATTGTTCCCAGAATGCCCATGAAGGACTTGCGCATCCTGTTCACTGTGAGTACTCATGAGAAACATTTGGGTGGCAAGACTGGCACACTATGAAATGGAACAGGCTGCCGGAGTTTTTGCTCAGGTATTCCACCCGAGGACACAACTGTTTGAGAAATTGTAAGGGTAGTGCCAGGTTGATTTGGGATGCATACGGAGTCAGCTCTGGCCTTGTTGCATCACACATGTATCAGAAAGGCAGGCAGGCATTTTGCATTGTAGAAGAAGCCCTTGGCCACAACAATACCAGGACTCTAGCGTTGAATTGTGTGCTACCACTATCTGCTGATAAGCACTCACCTGGATGCACAATCCAGGTCTCAACTGGATCTCACCTGGAACACTTCACCTGGAGCACAACGAATGAGGCTTTCTCAAACCTTGGTCTGGATCCCGGTCAGGTGAACAATGAACAAGTTAGGAGATACTTTTGTACCATGTTCTGCTAAGTGCCATGCGTATTGCTGACTTCGACGATGGAGACTTGTGCAACACAGCCTTGGGAAGCAATTCCAGTTGCGGAGTAGACGGCATTGCAATTGCTGCAGATGAGGGGGATGTGTTTGTCGTGGGCGATCGGAATGAAGCAAAGGTGGGACGGTACAAAACGCTGTCCTAATTGCCACCAGCGATGGAAGCCCTGGTGGGCCGCTGACTTGCCAGGCCCTGTTGGCAAGGCTTCCAGTTTGCATAGCGCAAATCCATGTTGACAATATTCATCAAAACTTCACAAAACGGCGTCCTGGCATCTATTGGGTGGTTTTCACAAGCACAGGGGACAATCCCTGGAAAGCTGCTCGTTCACGTCGTTTCTTCCATGCATAGAGATGGAAACGAACAGTGTGGAATGGAACATGATGATCGGCCCCTTCGAGCATTGTGGGGTTGAGTGACGCATGTTGAAATGTGATGTAATTAGAAGAGCTGGTCCCTGGTGACAATTTATTCTGCACACGCAGGTGGTAGCTGCCGATGTAGAGGCAGGCACCAGCATCATCCACGTGGTGGGCTCTGTACTATTTCCTTGCTCGACAACACCCCTAAAACCCAAAGGCGCATACGTGCGGAATTGCTATTGGAATTTTTCGTCTTGGCAGTGGATATGCGAGAACGTGGCTGTGTACAATCCTTGGTTGTGACTCCAGTGTAGCCCTGCCTGGGAATGGGTAGAGGCGCGTGCTCGCAGCTTCCTTTTCTAGATTTTGTTGGATGCAGTGCACAACACATAATCATGTCTGTGAGCGAGGGCATGTTCGCCTTGGGGCGAATGACAGCGGGTGCTGAAGAATCACCCCAGCGGGCAGGTGGCGAAATGGCCTCGACCCCGGACTGACGAGCGTTGTCTGAACTGCTTGCAACGTTTCGTTGTGTGAGGGCCCTGGATGTGTGCAGAATTTGTATGTGGAAGGCGGCTTTCTCGCAAGTGGCGAATACGGGATTAATCTGATAATGTCGATGACTGCAAGGACGTCGTTCGCGGCAGCCATGCGGTTTTGTTGTAATTGTTCATTTGCGTGATGGTTTAAGAGTATTCCACCTCTCCAACTCGCTATCTCTATCAGGCGACATGTGGCGTACAGCATCGGCAAGAGTATGCCTAATTCCTTTGTTCAAATTTGCAGCCAGAACATTGCGGGGCCCTTGCACCTTGTGAGCGATGGTGGGATGTGTGTGTCTGAAATGTTATTCGGTCCTTCGTCGGTTCATATTATCCGCTCGTCGACCGTCTGCAAATGCAGGCAGACCGTGGCCGCACAGGAAAAGCACAACTGAAATGGAAGATATGTGTATGTCCACGAGAAGGGATGCCGTGCTTTCCTCGTCGATGCATTATTTTGCATCTCGTGACGCCGACCCCCTGTGCAGGAGGTAAAGATAGTGTCAGAGTTGCGAACAATAAGTGGACATGTCCAGTTATAACTGGAACAATAATTATTGTTCGCACTCTAACATTATCTTTACGTTTGGCAATGCTGAGAAGTGCACTTCTGCAGCGGTTTGATGCAGTTTCAAAAGAAACAATGTTCAGATGGCGGAGAAGCGATGTTTGTTACAAACCTCTACAGCAGCGGTGGCCCCACGAACCTCAACCAAAAGAAGCATGTCCATAAGATCTTGATGTGGGCGTGCCATTCGATGGCTGCCTACCCGCATTGCCCTTACGGCGTGGCTGGTTGACGCTACAAAGAGCTGTTTTGTACCCGGATGAATTTCATGTATGCAGCAACAACTCTTGTGCAAAGCACTTCAAGCTGGCACCAAAACGCCCTTTGGTCTGAAGTATGCATGGTGGCTTTTGCACCCAGTGAGGCCGCAGTCGGCTGTTGTGTGCTCCTTTAGTCATGATGCTGCTCCACTCAATGAGCATGCACGTAGCCGACACACAGCGACAAAGTGGCGACACAACACCTTAGGCCAGTCAGATAATGGGCATGGAAAGCCGCTGTAAAGTGCGCACAAGCAGAGAAAGTACGTTAGAAATCTGCAAATAGAGCGGTCTGGTTGAACAGTTGAAAATGGGACAACCAACATGCGAATGGGTGAAGCGCCCATTTTGGGTTGAAAAATAAAAACAGAACTATTACAGTAAAGTCCGAATATTGTCCCCAAGTGAAGTGAACAGGTATGGCGGCAGCAGTGCAAGAGAGGCGCAGACGTATTCATGTGCTTTTCTGAAACCGTTTGGTTCTGTAAAAGCAAAAGAATTGCCCAAACTTTTCCAGCTTTACCGAATTTAGTCGCCTTTGGCGCTATCGTTAGAAAAACAATGGGATGCCGATTAACCCTGTGTTGATGAAGTTCGCCACCTGGTGCATGATCCCCATGGTGTCTGCATATCTGTGGGGCGTCAGCCAAAGGTATCCCAAGGGATGGGCACGGTATTGTTCATCTTCTAGCCTGGTTACCCGGGTAGCAATTTGGGTGGAAGGAATGCACTGCTTCTGATGGGTGGACTGGGCAGTGGAGTAAGAACGTGACAGAGGAGCTGGTGCGCATCTCTATTTCGTTGAGCAAAAATTGCCTAATCAATCAACAAATTTTGTAGAAATGCAATTGCGGCGCATGACCATATCGGGGAGTTCACAGGCTTAGTGGTGTGTGTGGGGTACACAGAAGGAAACAGCTTGAGCAAACCCCCCCGAAAATGCTGACCACAGCACAGCCACATGGACGTGCTTGTCAGAGCAAATCCTCTCCCAAAAGATGCACGGCCGTTGCGGGGTAGAATGAGCCCCGTTGTACTGCCTGTAGCATCACACACGTGACAGGACCAGGAGCTGGCACCCCCATGAGCGATGCACTGGAGAGCCAAGGAAACGGGTCCAGCGGCCCGCCCTTCTGCACGCACGTGATGCTTTTGTTCCGCCTGCTCTAGGGAGCCCTGCAGCCAGGGGTACAGAAATCCCAAATGCCATTACACCCGTGGGGGATAGAGGGCTCAAAATATTTGTCAAATATGTTGAGGTTGTTGAATTTGAGCCAGATTCACCAGTAGAAAACAGCCTGTTTGTGATGCCAGCTGCGTTGCCATTTGACAGAAATTGATGCCGTCACAACCCCTTCTATGCCATTGCAGTAACTGTGATAGAATCAATTTGTGTCAAAATGGCATCGCAGCTGGCGTCGCAAACATGGCGCTTTCTACTAGTGATTTGAGCAAAGACGATTTGACGTTATTTGCTCCAACGAATGAGGCACTCTCCACCCTTGGTCTGGTTCCTCGACGGGTGGCCAAATGACAAGTTGGGGAAGTGCTGTGTTCTGCGAAGTGCCATCAGGGCTGTTGACCTCGACGACGGGGACATGCTTTGGCATAGTCTTGGGATCATTTCCACTTGCGGAGTGGCGACATTGCAATCGCTGCAGATTACGGCGACGTGGTGGTCGTTGGACCATCGGAACGAAGGACAAGCGAGACGGGGCAGAACGCTGCTGTGATTGGCCTTACCAGTGAAAGCCCTCCTGCCTCGTTGACGTGCAAGACCTGCGGCAGAAAGGAATCCAGCCGGCCGGCGGGCTTCAAATTTTTCTCCGTGGCGTGGCATTCCCACACCGCGGCGCTGAACTCCTGAGCCGAGAGAGAGCACGCGCCTCGGGAGCCGTGCAGCGATTGTGCCAGTTGTGCCTGGAGGCGCATGGGTGCCCACACCAACTGGCTGCTGCCATCCAACAGCCGATTTGTGGTACCGATCACGTTCCCGTCCGCAAGGCAGATGCTTGTCGCACAGGTCCCGTTTTCCGTTTTGTCGCTGTGATGTCCGCCCGTTGTCCTTCCCCCTGCCCCTTCCATCACCCACCCACCAACCACGCACACACTTTGCTCCCACGCAGCCCAGTCACCGATCTCCTTTCGGGGCCGCCGGCGCAGGTTTTCGGAACGGCGGCAAAGGAGTGAATCGAGCAGCGAAAGTCCGTCGCCGATCCCGTTCGCAGATGCCCATGCAGTTAGACTTCAGGAGAGCATCCGTGGGGTGCATGGCAATGCCGAGGTTGCCTGGCGAGGCGGCACCTCACGATGGTGCCTCCCCTGGTGCCCAGGACAGGGGCTCTAAGGCCAGGATAGGCGGCCGCCGCGTTGCGACTCCGCGCCCACGGGTGGCTCCACGGTGTGGCTGCGATGCACCGTGGGGCAAGGGCGTCGCGGGACAGCTACGCACAACGGTCTCTTCTCCCGATGTTGGTCTCTTCTGAACAGACGATGGGCTTGCGACACGTTGTGAATCACAACTGGTGATTGTCGTATTGAGTGGTCACGTCATCGTCGCATTGCTGGAGCTGTGGTGCCCGCGCTTGATTGATGCCGCGGTGCATTGCGGGGGAAGGGATATCACGTTGGGCAACAAAAGCGCGTCTGTCACGCGGCGCCCGCGCAGCCCCATCAATCGCTCAATAGCGCAACGACCCCGTCTCGCCCACCCTCATTCCCCACCATTGCACCTCACATCTCACTTGGGCCCCTTTGCTTCGGGGGTCGACTTCAGGTTGCGCCAACGCCGCACAGAGACGCAATGAGCGCGGAGCTGGGGCACATCGGGGCGCCCCTCTCCTACGGCCACCTCGTTTCAACCCCTGGTGAGACATCTGCGTTCGAACAGAGATTTCCCCGGCCCCCGACGCTCTGTTGAAATCTGGCCGCACGGGCATGCACGAAAAGGATCGCCAAGCCCCTCTCGGCGCGCCATTCCTTTTCTTTCCTCCGCCGCTCCGAGAAACTCGGCCGGCGGCCGGTACGAATACCCAGAGAAAAGGACCGGATAAAAATGTCGGGCCTGGTCAAGCGGGATACTGCGACTGGGAGGCGGGGAGAGGGGGTGGGTGGGTAGAGAGAAGAGGGGGGAGGGCGCGATATCAGAAAGAAAGGGGCGACCACTGAATCCAGATTGGCCCGTGTGTGCGGTACAGACGCTCAGCGCGCGGCGCGAACGGCATAGCTTCACCAAATGGTCATTACCGTCGCGGGGAGGGCTTCAAGCGCCTCTTGCGCCCCCGGGTCGGCGCCTTGACCGCTTTGTGCGTTGCTGGGCCGAGTGCCGGTTGGGGTGAACGGGAATGGGAGAGCTCGCTCTGACAGGCGCGGCGTGGGAGGTATGGGGAAGCGAGAGGGGCTGCATCGGGTGCGTTGGCTGCATTGGTTGCATTGTACCGTGAATGGGAATTCGCGCACTGGGCTCTGCGTTGCATGCGTGGTAGCGTCGGCACTGACGCTGCATCGGCGGCATGCAAAGCGGGGGGGATGACTAGGGCGAGCGGTGGCAAGGCGGCGGCGCGGCTGTGGCTGCCTCCGTGGGCGGCGTGCTGGGACGCGAACTGAGCATCTGCCGCCGGCAGAACGCGAGCAGTAGTTAAGTGCAGGAACATCCCTTAATTATTAGATTCCTCTATTATTCATTTTTAATGAGAAATATAATAGAATAATAGAACATATTTGTGTTCTATTGTTTTATCTGCATTTCTTCTTTTGGCAGGCTGCAGCGCCCTCAGTCGCTGCTCCGAACCGCGCCAATGCGAATGTTCGCAGGGCGCCTGTGCCAGCGTTCATGAGACTTGCGAGCGCTCCAACACCCATGGTTGGACCGTTACTACCATTTGTAGACCATGTGCTTTCAGGGAATGCAGACCGCGCAGTAAGGTAGATCGCAAGGAGAGAAAGTTGCCGCACTGCAGATGTCCCAGAATTAGTGAATCAAAGGTATAGAGGTGGAATGCAAGATGTGTTGGTAGATGGTGCTGAGCGCAAGGTATTGGGCACTTTCCACCCCATCCCTTCTGTATAATCCTTTAGACATCTGATGCTATGCGTTTATCGCATGTTTTGCGCGGGCACCACATCCTGGCCATACGTTCCCCAGCCATGGCGTCAGTGCTCTGTCAGTCGCGCCAACCTGTGTAATCTGCAATTGTGCTGTGTAAGTTCTTTTGATCGCAGTGCCTTCTGGTTGGAAGCTGTCCGCAGACCTACAATCGATCAGGAGGCTGCTGACAGGCTGGATGGTTGTTTCAGTCATCATTGCAATCGCCGTGGTCCCCCAGATTTTTTTTATTTACTACCCGGCCCTGGTGTTGATTGCAGCGCTGGGGACGTGCATAGCTGTTGTGCGGTGAGCTCCCTCTCCAGAAGTAAATTTATTGCAACAAGCTTCTTCCCGCAGTTGTACTGCGGCGTTCTCCTGGATCGTCCACTGCGTCGCGACTGGCGCCACCCACTAGCAGAAAACACCATTTTGCGATGCCAGCTGCGACGCCATTCTGACACTAAGTGGCGCCACCACAGTGACCGTGATGGCATGAAAGTGGCAGCGACGGCATCGCAAGTGGTGTGGTAGTGTAAAGTGGGATCAGGGCTGGCATCGCAAAATGTCATTTCCCGATGGTGACCGCCGCTGATAGGCCAAAACTAACCTGCCAGATCCGTTTCTATCGCGTGATTTGTGCTACTTTCAACCAGCACTTGTATGTTCTCTATCTCCCTGGTCTCAAATGGTGCAGCGCAGGCGAGACTGCGACTTGCAACTCTCAAGTAGACAATTCGGTGCCGATTCACTGCAACCCTCGCTGTTGCCGTTCGGCACATCTGCCTCCTATTCCAGGCGCAAATTGCTCGAAATAGGCAACATGCCGCAAATAGATCGCCTGTATATCCGCGAGGCAAAGACCTTGTTTGAACGGGCGAAAGCGCCCAGCAAATAAAGCCCATTCGGTGCGACTTAGAACAAACGTCACTAGCAAGAGAAGGATCAAATAACGCTTTTGCAAACACACATAAAACACATTACATCGAGGTTCTGCGAGCTAAGAACACAAAAAATAACCCAAGCCCGTAAACTTTGCACACGCCTGAACACGTGTTATTTGGCCCTTTTTCCCCTAGTGAGTTCGTTTACAACGCGAAGCGTTGAGGTAACGTTTTCCAAAATGCAGTTTCATGCAGAGGTGATGGAATGCTGTGTTTTGACCTGGCTCTACCAGCTCTTGACGTCTGTTGTGTGCCTGCATTTTGAGCAGTTCCTCCAGGGCTGCCTCCAGGATTGCTCCCCCAGACACCGACATACCAATACGGCGCGTCCGCAACATGGCGCTTAGAGCAGTGATGCTTGATTTTGCGGCAGTGCTGGCAGGTCTCGTGGGAAGCGGGGGTATTTACCGCTATGATGCCCCCAAAGACATTTACAATGATTATGCAGATACCTTTACTGGTATCAGGAATGCATGTAGCTTCTGTGCGAGTGTGGCCTCAACCGCTCATGGAACCACCAGCCTGTGGGTTGCGTGTACGACACATGGGATGCTGCAGGAAGTCTTGACAGAGGCCGCCACAGAACCGGGTAAGAAAGCGACAGCTCGTTTGCTAGAACACAGAAAGCTGCCATGCGCCATCACTTCCAGGCCGAATTTCATTGCGTGTAACTGAAAGCGATTCTCTCAAGGCGCGTGTGTTTCGAATTGACCTCCAACCGATGGTTATTTCCTCTCGGCTAGTTGGGCAGGTGTTTTCAGCATTCAGACTATGGCGTCTTAGTGAAATCTTGATCAGCTTGAACCGTGCTTTGCAGGTTCCGGCAGTGGTGAGCGTAGCATAGGGGATGGCCATGTGGCTCAGGGGTCACCCAAGCCGCAGTCGAACAAAATAGCTCAGCAGCGCGGCATTCATCGGCTGCTGAAAAGCTGGGTCGCCATCTCGGTTGCCACCGTGGGAGCGGGCATCCTGCTCATTGTCGCTTCCACACGTGGAGACGATGCGCATGTGGTTTTGGCGGCTGGGGCGTTCGGAATGGTTTCTGGCCTTTTGGGAGTCTACGGAGGTCTTCTTCACCTGGCCAGGTGCGGTCTACTCTGGTGCACTCAGAGGCACCTTTGGCAAAGCAGCAGCAAGAGCAGCGTACATAACATTACCTCAACTTCCGCCTTAGAAATTATGTACCATTCACATGGCGAATGCCATTGCAGCCACGAGGAACCCTGACTCTGAAAGGATTGCCCGCCATCTACGGCTCGCGCATGGTACAGGGGTTGCTTGCTGTAAGGCTATCTCTGAGTGAATGCCCCAGAATGAAGAACAACTCCAATGCGGTCTTCTGTCAGGAAAACGCACCTTTTTTATTTGCTTTGACGGCGCAGCAATTTTATTTACGATTGGCTAGTAGTAGTATCATAGACACTAGGTCCTAGCATCCTTGCAAATGTATATCATCTGCGTGCGAAACTAGTCATTTCTTCTTTTCTGGGTTCGTTCGAATCCTACTACCCGACTGTCGCTAATCATACATAGAATGTTTGTGGCATACATTTCAGCAGCCGTGTAAATCACGACGCAACGCAAATTGCATTCACGTGTTTTGAGTTAAAATGCACAAAAGCATGTAACAAAGGCTGTGTTTACGCCGCAAATAGCAATCCTGATTGAAAAAATGTTTACGCTATGTATTTTCCTTATGAATGTAAAGTGGAAATGCCACAGGCCTGATTTCAGTACTGCTTGTTGCTTCACAGCTACAAACAGCAATGTCATTTACGCGACAGCATCAATCGCAGGACGCAATTCGTTCCTTGAGCTCTTGGCAGGAAATGAGAATTTAGAAAGTGCCGTGTTACTGATTTCTGTCCGTTTCCCTTTGCGCAAAAGAGAACTCGGCTCGTCGCTCAAGGGGAAAATGAACATGCGCTCTGATTTCCCAAGTCTGAGCTTTTTTGGATGTACACAAACTGGACTATTTCTTTAGGAAGATTACCCTCGGGTGCTACTGTCTGTGCTGTTGCGCGTCATTCTTGTTATGTCATCGTATGAGCGCATCCATTCGTGTAGGGCAGTCATTTATGTGCGTGAATTTGGATTGGCATCTGATCCACGCAGTTCCAAATTGTGCACAGAGCCCTTTCGGGTGGTGTATCAATGCCCAGTCTGGCCGTTGTGAACACGGCACTGCCTCGTTTCTGTCCATTCCACTCTGCAGTCATTGTAGTATGCGATATTGCGCAACTCCTTGAGCGACTGAAATGGCACGAAAGTATTATGCAGCACGAGGACACGGCTTTGTGTTTGTAATGATTCAGCAATGCTTAAGCGCACATGGGTGCGTTGCGGACACTTGCAGAAGACGCCTTTTAGGCGATTTTGAATGAAATTATATCTGAACTGTAAGGAAAGCCGTGAAAGCGATTACGAGACGTCAGCGTAAGTGTGATGGCATCAATTGGGGTCGAATGGTATCGCAGCAGACAATGCCAAAATGGTGCTTCCTCGCTGTTGGAATACGTTGCTGACAAAATGGATGAACAACGTCCTCAGGTGTTGCGGTGACGTTGACGGCAGAATGAAGGCCACCCGCGACATTGCGCGAACAGCAGGTGGCCTCAGTATTACGGTCGTTCTTCTCAATCTTGCCATCAACTTCGACTTCCTGGAAGAATATTTCTGTCCCGAAAGCGACGACAGCCTCGCCAACTGTTTCAAGCCAGCGTTGGAAATTCATATCGCAACCGTCGTCATCGCCGCCCACGGCTTCGCCAGCCTCTGGGTGGCAAGCTGGATGCGCGAGGCGCGGCGAAATCTGGCGGCGACGCTGCCCCTACAAGATTTGCCATCAGAAGTTTAGGTCCTCTTGGTTGATGCAAAAACATGGTGGTTAGACAATTGGGCAAGGGGATGGAGATGAGATGGGAAGGGAAGGGTGGGTGGATGGATGCGTTTTTAGGGGTATGTAGGATGTGGGGTGGGAGGGGATGGCATGGGTAGACGATTGGAGGGCTGCTGCAGGAAGCAGGTGGCGTCGCTGGTTGTTATGCAGAGGTGCGGCGCATTTGTGAAATTCGCGCAAGGAAATGGCAAAAGATTGTCTTGCATGATGCCCCAGGCGGTGCAAGCGGCCATCTCGCACATGCGCATGGTGAGCTCTGTGGCCCCTGGCATGAGAGACCGCTACCGTGTTTCTTGATAAATTTCCGTAAGCAGGCATTTACATCATTTGCTTCCTGATGGGTCTTTTCCTCTGGTGCCCCGATCGTTCCGGGTTTGCCTTTCCCCCTTCGCCTATCCCGCACGGTGTGTGTGAGCGTCCATTATCTCCATATGTGTACCGTTTAACCCATTGTTGCAGGTGCAATTCCGCACCAGCAGAAAACGCCATTTTCGCGATGCCAAGTGCGATGCCATTTTGACACTGAGTGGAGCCATTGGAGCTGTGGCGATGGCACAAAAAAAGCTGAGATGACATCAATTAGAGTAAAATGGTGTGGCCACACGTATTGCCAAAATGTGGTTTTTCAATGTCCCGGCTGCGATTCTTCTGAGCTACTTTGCAGGACTGCTCCTTGCACATGCAACGGCACGCTTAGGATAATGATCGCCGGGTCCTGAGGCCTCAGTGTTCATCCCAAAAGGGGAAGACAATCATGTGTCTCATTTGCGTCCCATCTTGCATCCTAGGCATCCTGGGCATTGGATGCAGAACTCCTCGCATCGCCCCATGCTTCTCACACATTGCAATGGAAACTTCCGCTAAACACTTCCAATGCCGATTTTGTACTATTGCCGCGCGTCTTTGTTTCCAGCTGCATCCCCTGGGTTTGGGGCGCAGATGCCAGCGCCACGTGGATGCCCCGTGTCCACAACATGGCGCTTGGCGCAATGGTGCTGGTGCTTGACTTTGCGGCAGCTGCGGTGGGTCTCGCGACGATCCGGGCAATTCATGATGTTCCCGCAGACGGCAATCCTCACAGGAATGACATCTACATAATGTTCACATATATGCGGCTCTATATCGTCAACGTGGTCGCGACCGTTCATGGCACGGTCAGCCTGTGGGTTGCGTGCACGGCACACTGGATGCCGCACCAAGCCTATAGAGGAGTTCTTGGAGCACAGGGCAAGTACGGATACTCGGCGGCGAGAAAGGAGAGTGTCGCAGTGCGCCTTTGGTCCCATGTCGAGGTGCATTGTGTACAGCCACTGATGGTGGGGCAAAGTCTGGGTGTTCGTATTGAACTTTAAGCGATGAATTGTTTACACTCAGGTTTGTTATTTAGGCCGTAAAAATAGATCTCATTTACGTTTTCGCGCTCAAAAAAATTGAGAAATTCTTATGCTCTTAAACGTAAAAGACGCGCAAAAGACGTCAAAAGATGTGTCCATAGTGCAAATGCAGTCCCGCGTACACAAAGACAGTGCATACAGACTTAGGGAGTCCGAGGAGTGGCAGCTAGATGCACTGGAATGGGCAAAAAATAAACAGTGGTTCCACGCCGTCGTTACCCTTGCCGAGGGCGATGTGGGCGCTGTGCTGCGGGTGCTCGAGGAGGCGGAGGGAGGATCGTTGTACTCGACTTTCACCAGTACCCCCGGTGTTGCAATGAGCTGCAAAAACGTCAATACAGCGGCAAAAATACCGCCTTTTGCAAATTCACATTTTCCCCCGTAACAGCCTGAACCCAAAATTGTAATCTTTTACTTAAATGTCACGCCTGCTCAGGCTCCCTCGGTAGTACAGAAGTTTGCCGCTTTCCCACTCTGGCATCCTGTTTGGCCTAATAACTGGGACAATGTTTTTGCAGCTTCCCGGGGCAACGGTGAGCGACCAGTGGCGGATGGTGGGATGGCGCAAATGACCCAAACAGACCAACTCCAGCCAGAGGAGATATCTCGATGGCGCAGCGTCGAGCGGCCAATTGCAGAATAGGTCAACGTCTCGCTTCTGCCTTGGGTGCTGGCATCCTGATCATTGCCGCCGCCACAACCCGTGGACGCGCATGTCGTTTTTGTAGACGGGGTTTTGGAGGCGGTTGCTGGCAGCGTCGGGTTTCGCGGAAGTTATCGTCACCTGTACAGGTGCGGCCTGTTCTGGCGCCGCCAGCGATAATCGCCAACATAGATCGAAACTTTTGCGATTCCAACTGCGATGCCTTTTGACACCAATTCATGCCACCACACTTGGCTTTTGCCATTCCAATCGATTGCAACATCGCAGCGACAGCGATATTGCGATATCGCAGCGATGGTGCCACTTTATGTCATAATTGCATCGCAGTTATCATGGCATACATAGTGGTTTCAGAAGGTGAACTTTGGAAAGCATCTTCGGGATCAGCGCAGCTGCTACTGAGACGACTTCTGCTACCGGCACATTTACCGCCTATGCGACTGCAAAGGATGCGGCCACGAATGCCATTGATTGAGAAAGTAATTCTGTTTGTATTTTATCGAAAAATACAGCTGTTAGTGCCTGCCATGCGCCAGCGCAAGGCGCAGATACTAATGCGAGGTGCCGCAAGCTATTCGCTTGATGGAACGCTGCTATGAAGAACAGTTGCGAATTCCCACCTTTGCAGGAAAGCCCACCTCTGGTGATTTACTTCAATTGGGCAATGGCTCATTCCACTCGACCACTAGTTAAATATGTCCTCCCTGCACTGGCGACCAGCATTTTGTCGGTTTCTAATCTCCGTTCCAAGGGGTGACTCAGTGTCGGTGATCAGAAATGAAACGTTCAGTTCCAAAAACTGCACATGTCTGCGTCGTATTGATTCAATGATTTGCAAGCCCGTTGTTTACGCGCAAATGCGCTCAGATCTACGAGCATCTAAAGAGAATTTAACACGCTGAACACGAATGCACGTAAGAATGGTGCCGTGGACTTATTGATCCGGCTCTCAATCAGTGACTGGCTATCTCCCGCTTCGACAGCCGCACATGGGAGCGCTTAAGCCGCTCGCCAAGAGCTGTATGGACGCGAAAGACCTGCAGGGTGTGGGACACCTGTTGGCGATGAGGCCAGCTCGTGCACGGCGGCGAAGACCGCCGATGTCGCCTTCTCGCTGGCATCAGCCGGTGCACCGTAATACTCAACCCTTCCGCACAGCAACGTAACACTGGGCATTTTCATCGGGAGAAAATTCCATCAATAATAACGCAACGCTTGGACTTCTTTTGGGAAGTGGCATATAGAATCAACACATTGAAAAACAGCCGGAGCAAAATGCGTAACGGCAAAATTTTCTGATTCAAAATGGTTGAGAGTTTCACAGTAATGTGATAATATGCACTACCGAAAGGCCTCCGCTGATGAGGAGGGGATTGCGCGCCTTCAGGCGGCACCTGGGAAGAAACGAGAACAACGGACCGATCATTTGTCTTCGGCTTCATCGTGTAACATGGGTGTGTCGACGGGAAAATGTGCAAACATGGGTGCAAAATTGGGCGCGTCCCTGAGAACTTTTCTTTGCATGTAACCTTGGAACGGAAACTGCTGATGTGCATTTAATCAGAAATCCTGGCAATTGGAATACAGAAATTTCACTGCTGCAGGCTAATAGGAAATATTGTGTCCTCGTTGAATGTTGATGGCAAACAGCGATGTCACTTATGCAGAATCCCAAGCAGTACTGCGCATTATTGCTTTGGTACGCACAATTGAGAATGCGATACCTCACAGAGACCGTTTCTATCGGCTTATCACCGTGGAATTGACCTGTCGGCCGCGAACATGGTAGGCGTGCGAGCTGGCTGTCCAGGGATGCCTTTGGCCGAATCCCGTAGTTAGGTCTTGTTAGGGATGAGCATTTTGGATGATGTTTTGTATGTCCGTCTGCTACAAATCCAGACCGTCTCAGGACGATGATTGGTCCTTTCGCGTCAGTGCACCGATGGTAAATCCTGTTCGCAATGACTCTTTTGCCGCAGCACCGAGCAAACTTGTGCAAGCCTTCACACGACTGACACCACACGAGATGCCGTTGCTGGGGAAGGGCAGCGTTTCAACAGTTCACTGTTCAATGCGTATTCGACGCCTTCCGGAAAGCACCTAGCAAACATTAACCCTTCGGCATAATGCTCGGCCTACCTGTGCGGAAAACTGAGCAAAGCTTTTGTGAAGCAGACCCCCAAAACAAATAAGTTTCTGGAAAGCTTGCGTATCAGCAAGCGCAACAATAAAAGTTTTGGTGCTAAAGGTCTGAATATTTATGGTATTGCTGTTGAATGCTTAAGCAATGTTCCCTGTTGCCACAGCGGTGTCGAGTACAGAACAAGGACCGTTTGGGCCTTAGCGGCAGCGGCAGCTACCATTGGCGTTGTAATTGCATTGCTCATTTTTCCCTGGGCCTTTTTGCAGAATCGCACTTCGGCCCTGACCAGGGACAGTAATCTACCAGGGCACCGCAAGTTGTTACGAGCCGGCACTCGACGTCCGTATCGCTGTCGTTGCCGTCGCCCCCCACAGCGTGACCAGCATCTGGGATGCCAGCCGGACTCGTGCCGCGTTGGGAGCAAGATGGCAGGGCCGCTGTCCCTGCAGGTGGTGGTTTCGCAAGTGTAGGGCCACTTGGTGGATGGGCATTTGGTGTGGGCGGATCGTGGGGAGGAGTGGGACAGATGGGAAGGATTGTTCGGGAAGGTGTTGGCACTACTGGCACGCTCGAATGGAGGAGACAACCATGTGCTTCATCCCTTTTGCGCATGCACCAGAAGGGCAGGGGTCGGTTTTGGAACGCAACAGAATGCGTGCATTGCACAATGTCAAACCCCGCTCACGCTCCCCCAAAAGAGTTCGAGGCCTCGAACACGTCATGAGATTCTCCAAGCCAGGCGAGTGAAAAAGGTGGATATGAACTATTTCATGCCAGCTATCGTTGCCGTTGTGCTGAGTTCTAATGCAGAGGCCAGGCGTGCATTGGATTCATGTAAGGAGAAGACGAAAGAATGTTGGGGATGATGTCGCAGACCCCGCCTGTCGCCGTGTTGCATACGCAAATGGCGAGCTCAGTGGCCACGGCATCAGAGACTTGTATTGCGCATGTCATCCCGGCTCTGTTCCGAAAGCAGACATTGACATCATGCGATTTCTTATGGACCTTTGCCACCATGAGCTGCCAGCGTTGCACGGAGACAGCTCGCGCACACCTCTTCCCTCATCCACGCTCGTTCGTGTGCGCTCGTTTATGTGCAGGAACGGACCAATACCGATGGGAACAAAAACGGAAAACACGAAAAAACGAAAAAGTCACGTGCAGGACGTGAATGCTGATATGTAACTGACAGCAAGTGAGATCTTTATACAAGAAACTCATAAAAACAACGAATGGAACAAATCTGTCAATAATAAAGCAAAACATGTGGCAGATTGTTTCCTGAGGAACCATCGCTGTGCGCCCCTAAAAGAGCGGATTTCCTTTGAAGTAGATGTAGTCCACAGGCAAGAAGCCTATTCGTTATCAACCCTCTCTTCTTATCAATCCGTAGATTCTATACACTGTTTTCATGTGGAATCGGCGCTGAAGCAATGCAGCTTGCGATTCGCGAAGGCCAATGTTGTAAAGATCAAGCGCTCAGCGCTCATGCCGCTTGCCCATTGATTTGTTTTGCATGGCATTCACTGACTGCGATCAACTTGAGCTTCAAAAATCGATTCCATGTAAGTAGATTTCATTAACGTAAATATACAATTATTGTATCGACTTCCACACCCAGCGGCGCACCAATGGATGCACAGATTGGTACAACAACTCAAGCACTGTTATTGCCATTGAAAGTGCTCAACTCATTTTCAAGCACGTTTGGTTTCAACTGCCTCTCAAGTCGCTCAAGCTGTCTTTATTTGTCCCCGCCACATGATACATCTGTATAGCGTCATACGCGTAGAGGACCATGAGGCTAGCCTGCCCGAACATGTGACGTTGCACTGCCGGGTTGATCAGAGGACCGTGCGTGCACAGCGCATACATCGTTCCCTCCTTGTAGCCAAATGTTATTGATATTCCTGAACCCTCACGACTGTGAGTGTGAAGGATGATGTTCACAAATCAGATGCAAATTCGCAGTTTGGGTTTAATTGGAATTTCAAACCAAATGAATGGTCAATCCACTGAAACCCACAACTCCGTTGACAGGAAGGCCACAGTTCATCAGTTTCCTTAAACTGCCCAAGCTTATCATGGTAGCGGGGGTGTTTCTGGCCTTCTTTGCCAATTTCCGCCTTTGGTAGTTAGTTAGTTAGTCCGCCTTGGTTAGTGGTAGTTTTCCGACCTCCAGAGGCAATGTTTCGATTTGGAGTCTTGATGTCCGTTTTGGAAAGTGACTTCCCTGAATACAACAACTCTGGGCTGATTCAGAAGCCCGTTAAGATTTTTTTGGTTGGAGCTTTAGACAGACAGAGCGCTGTGAAACTTTGTTATATTGAATTTGGACACGGGTTCTGGACACCATCGCTTACATTCGCAGTTGCAAATATACACGAATTTTGCACGGACATCTGACCACATCTCGATGCAAAATATTGTTGTCATATCAATGGAGACATTTGTTGTGGTACAGAGGAGGTGTGAGATGATAGTTAGATTGTCTATCTCTACTTCAATGCACACAATTTACATGTTTTAATGTTGAATTGTAATCAATCAATGTACACAAAAGAATAATGCCCAAGATAGTTCTGATGTCAGTCCATCGTCTTTCATGCCAATTTGCCCCACACCCGAACGCTTCCATCCTCAGACCCAGAAAAAAGATGTGTGTCGGTGACGGTCACTACATTCACAATGCCAGTGTGCCCCTGGAGGACCTGGATGCATTCCCAACTATCAAGCCTCCACACCCGGATGGTCATGTCATCTGATCCTGAAAACAACAAGTCACCCCTAACCTTCAATGAATTCAACCAACCAGTGTGTCCATTCAACTCTCTGATACAATCCCATGTGCCAAGGCTCCAAACACGGATGACTCCCTTGGAACCAGAAATCAAATAGTTGCCACTGACTGACATACACCACACGCCATGAGAATGTCCTTCAAGCACCCTTTGGCACTCTCCACTCCCTGTGCTCCATATTCTGATAGTTTCATCATCAGAGCCAGAGAACAAGAAGTGGTCATTCACAGCCAATGAGTACACACAACTGGTGTGCCCTTTAAAAACACGCTCACACTTCCATGTGTCCATCCTCCACATACGGATGGTCAAATCATCAGAACCAGAAAACAAATGGTCGTTTGTCAGTGCCAGCCTCCACACATATTCCTTATGTCCTCGCAGAATACTCACGCGCTGCCAAGTCCCTAGCTTCCACACCCTTACAGTCTTATCACCAGACCCAGAGATAAGAAGTTCATCATTGACTGCCAATGACACTACATCGCCCACATGGCCCTTAAGTATTGTTTGGGTGGACTCCCAATGCCCCAATCTCCACACACGGATTTTCTTGTCACTCGATCCAGACATCAACCAGTGTCTAGTCACTGCCAGTGACCATACCCAGCCATTGTGCCCCTTGAGTATGTGGTCACATTGCCAATGTGGATCTTTGTGTGCTTGGCCACTGTAGTCATCTGTTTTCTGGCATCACACACAGAACGCAACAATTTAGACAACAATGCCCCATCTATTTGTTGCAAGTGCATAATTGCTAACAAATATATTTCTAATGCAAATACATTATGAAAACATGGAATATACCTATTCTACATTGTAAAATACATCCTTTGTTCCATACCACAAGCATTGTTCACGCAACCATGCTCGCTCGAGCGGTGCGTATGCACACATTTTGTCTGCTTTGTGTGGACCAAATTGGGAGTTGTTTTCGTTGGGGCCATTGCCAAGCACCAGAATCGCTCAATGTACTGGCAACATGCTAGGCTCCCAACTGCTGACTCGTCAAACCCCAAACCACCCAGGCGTTCTACCCATAGGGCCACACGAAGGTGACCAGAACACCCCAAGGAGGCTGACGCCTTGCCCTATAAAGTAAAATGGCGTCGATCGACCTCTGTGGCTAATGAACACCATCAGATTTCAAATGTCAAATAATTGACATCGTCCTGCCCCACATGCACACACCACCAGCTCTGCTCCTGGTAAGTCGCACGAAGGCACTTCGCACTAGCTACTGGGTTGCTGGACTGCCCAAAGGGAGATCGCGCTGGTCGTCCCTATGGACACCCAGAAATTTCTCGGGAGGCCACAGCGAAGATCAGTGCAAAACACAATTTCACCTAGTAGGTCAGGCAGTATGATCGCTGGCATCCTCTAACCTAAACCACCCCCCAGCCTCCCCCGTTCTTGGCCAGGTATTATGTAGGCCCACAACCCCCCTCCCCACAACACAGTGTCCCAAGCATGGCTCCATGGGGTTGACAGATCTCCACCAAAAATGGAGACGATTAAAATCATGAACAGCAAAGGCTGCTGGGCAGTGTCGATTGCCAGCGCCGGCCGCTCACCAAAGTGCCGCCTAGTTTGCACTGCTCATTTTGCCTCACCCACTTGCCTGTGTGTGGCCAAGGGTATGCACAGTGCCTATCACTGGCTCCTGCTTACCCACTGCTATGCATAATAGCTGCATGCACAATGCAAAAAAGTGACCACGCCCACATGGCACATGGCACCGGAGGTGTCCCACACCCCCCCTAGCCATGCATAAGCCTAGGCCGCCAGGCCACGTGCCATGAGAGGAAGCCCGGGGGAAGCCAGCTGGAGGCAGGTTGGGCCCATGCCATCTTGCAACCACATGCCACATGCTGGTGAAGGAAGCCTGAGGATGGGCATGAGTGGGCACTTAGCGCCCATTCTGTGCAGTGCCCGCGTGCCATGGGAAGCACAAGGAAGCCTGGGGGTGGGCAGTGGGTGCCTGATCGGCGCCTACCCTGCACAGCAACATGCATTGCGCTAGGTGCAAGGAAACCTGGGGAGGGGTTGGTGGAGGGCAGTGGGGCAGTCAGCGGCTAGTGGTCAGCCAAAATCGCAATTTTGCTCTATAGTGCTCTGCTCTCTTTGCTTGCTTGCAAACAAATGTCCTGCATTTGAAAGAATCTGTTCATTACAAGGACGACTTTAAAGTTGCAAAAGAAGGTAAGAAACAGAAAACTGGATCCCACAACTCTCAGCAACCAATTTTCAAGAGGAAATGAGCCCCGCCTCCTTTTGCATGTGAGGCAAAATGAAAATTTTGGTCAATTCTGAGCGAACTATTCTAAATTTGATATGCAAAGGACTCTTGCTGAAAATCCTCAATGAACTGGCTTGAATATTGACCACATGATGCTCCCCACTGACAAACACAGCTTTTGATGAAATTTCTTTGCCTAATACTCTGTCGTTAAGTGGTAAATATGATTTAAATGCAAATTCGGCCATTGCTACTACTGCAATATTGCAAGCACAGAAATACAGTCAGATCAGGCATAATTTGACAGTCGGGACCCTGAAATACCAGAAATGATCTGTTGGATGCCTGGGTTTTTGGCACCCTTCTTAAAGCGCAGTACTGGTGACAATTCAGTGTTGAACTTTACAAAAAGTATTTAGAATATGTTATGTTATTTCACTTTTCAGCATATCCACTACAGCATTGTAAGAAATCACAATTGCACATTGATAGACTCCTTTGGTTTACAATCATAGCCAGCATCCATTTCAAACGTTCAACGAACATTTATCACTTTGTTGTATGATTTCGTGTTGGATGCATATATATGCATGACGTCTATCCAAGTTCACTGTTTAATTTGTGAGAGCCATCATTTATAATTTTGACTGCCATCTGTGCCAACTACTACTTTAGAGCCCTTGAAGGGAAATGCGCAAAGAAAGAAAACATGATACGACACAAGGAAACATTCAAATGACCCACCTCCTCTGTTTTTGGAACAGTGCACGCAGCTTACTAAGATTAAGACTGTCCATACCCAAGACTGGTGCCAGTCTAATCATGACAGTGAAAACTGGACAAGCACCTAGTGTTGATGACCCTGGTAAGTACCAGCAGGCAGAAACTGGACTGCCTGGGGCTTCAGATAAAAAGAAGAAGTCTGACACAGAGGGAAAAGATACTGTTGAAATTTTAAGGCATGCTGTGTGGCATCATATCAGAATTGAGGCGACATGACCTAAAATCAATATGCCAAGTGCTGGACACTTCTTTTATATTCCAAGAGAAGACAGAGGGGTGCAGCATTTGGACATAGCAAGAAAATGGAAAAAGGCAAGGGAAATGGCAGTTTAAGGAAGGAGCACAGGACTCTGAACAATGCATGGCCATGCAAGCCACCTTACACCTAGGACCAGGGTCGGCTTTTATGTCTGCATTTACACTTTTGCTTGTACTATTTATGTGCAAAAACATGAATTTGTGAGTGAGGCTATTTTATGGCTTTTTATGATTTTACATGTCGTTGGGACATCCAGGTTACACAATGAAAGTCGCGTACAGTGGTCAGTCCTTTGCCATCTTCAGCACCTGCATGACAATTGCAACACTTGCAACATCATTCCAAGGTATGTACAGCCAAAGAACGCCATGGCCCATGCCTGCTCTGCAACTCCCCCACAATTCCTATTGCATCCACGATTAGGCTTGAAATGGTGCCTGGCACCAAGTCCGTGTCTTGGTGGCGGTTGGCGGCTGCCACTGAACTGGTGCACACAGGCTGTGCCTTTGTGATGAACAGGCTGTCAACCTTGGTGCGCTTCTTGCCTTCTTGTGTTTCTTCTTGCACACCGCATGGTGGCATGGAAACTCCTCCCTGGCCTCCTGGGGCACTTTGCCAGTGCATGTTGCCATGCAAGAACTGATGATGCCAGCAAGATGGCAGCATCATCGCCACTTACTGCCCTTCACGACTTGCTGACAGTATGCACAGGTGGCTTGCAAGCCTTCCACGTCCTAAAAATGCTTGGTGGATGGGCTATACACTCACTTGCACCCCCATGCCGAGCGCAGGGGAGAGTTGGTGATGGGTTGACCACGCAGCACAGGTATGATGTACATAAACAGTTTTTGCATTGTATTTACATATTTTTAAGCATTTTTATGTATAAAAACATAAAAACTATGTTTACATATAGAAGCGTCAATGCGTTCTGTGTTTACGGCATAAAAAACAAGCCTGCTTAGGACAAGAGAACATAAATACCACAAAACACTCAGTGCACCATAGTGTAGGCTAGTTTATCCTATCAGGATTCCTTCAACACTGTTTGCCTTACTCTAGCCACAAAGGCAAGAAGAATAGCTCCAAGCACAACAAGCCTCAACAGGTAGTGCAAGACATTTATCGCAATTTGCCATTACAAAAATACTAGCATGCCGTCATTGCAAAATATAGTGTAGTTCATGGGCACTATTTCAATTCAATATATTCATGCTACAAATATTTTGTCAACACATACTGCTTCATATTCCATGCTGCTGCACATGCTTTGTTGCAAAAAATGCACTCCCATAGGGATAGCATATAACACAACAACCTGGCAGAATCATGTACGTTCACCTGAGATACTTTGTAGTCAATATTTAATTTCCTCATGAGCATGACTGCCAGCAATTTTACCAACACGTGCATCCATACCTCGACTTGCATATGGCTTGGCCCTGCAGCATCTGCTGTTTCCTGTGATGGATATACAACCCCTTGATATTGAGTTGGCTGTTGTCTTGATGGTGCTCCATGCTCTCCACTTGTTGCTTGGAGGTTGATATTGATCTTTGTGCACCATACACTCAAATTAAAGGAGGTTTGACATGTAAGCATTCCCAGACCATGGCCACTGTCAGTTTAACAACATCAACTAACCAAATGTGTGCACACAAGATGAGAGCTGATATGCAAAGGGTAACAAGTCTGACTGCTGCAACCAGTCAGAAGATATCTGAAGGCAAACATCCAGTCAGTATCCAAGTCAGCATGCAGTGGTAGCGCACCTGTTGCAAATCACTGTGGCTTCAGAGCCACAGGCAATAGGGGAATTCTAGGACCTGTCAAACTTCCTGCAAGGAGCTTCATCACCAAATAGCAAAAACAATTCATTTCTTGACAACAGAATTAACTTGTTAGAATCCATGGCAAAGCACACTTGGTACTCATAATGAGTTATTTCATTGCCAATAGCCATATTTTACCTCGGGCGAGCACTGAGTGGAGAGACTCCAATCATTTGGCAGCTCCCGAAGATGTTTGCAGACTTCCAGCATTGTTGGCCGTTCTGCGGGGTCGATGGAGCAGCACCATCTCAACAGCTTGTGCATGCCCTCAGGACAATCATCAGGCCCAACAGCGCATGGCTCTTTGCCAGAGAGCTTGTCATCCATGACAGCAGCAGCCTTGGCATACTCATTGAGTTTGTCTGCTCCGTAAGGATGTGCCCCTGTCAAAACTTCGTACATGACGACTCCAATGCTGAAGACGTCAGATGAAATGGTGATTGGCTTCCGCTTATATATTTCTGGAGCCATCCACTCCAGCGTTCCTCCTCCCAGCCTTGCAGTCTTGCTTCTCCCCTCCAATGCCTCAAAAGCAAGGCCAAAGTCTGCAACCTTGACCCTGCAGCTGCTTGGCTCCTTCCCAAATACAAGAAAATTGGAGGCCTTCACATCTGAGTGAACGATCGGAGGGGAAAGACTGTGCAGATAGCACAGCCCTTTGGCTGCTTGCCTGATGACATTCAGTGTGCTGTGCCAACCAAGCCTCTCCTTGCCATGGCACAGGGTACCCACATCTGTGTCTGCTGCCTCCATCACCAACCAGCCAGATGGAGTTGTTGCATAAACTTGAGCAATGTTGGGATGGCGCAGCTTGGCATGCACCAATACTTCCTTTACAAAACTGGCAAACTCTTCGATGGGCAGATCGCCTTCCCACACTGTCAGAGGTCTCTTCACAGCCACCCTTGCCAGATTCCATTCTGCTTCATACACATATCCATATCCGCCCCTGCCTATGTGTCCCTTCAACACAAGCGCATCTTCCGGGATAATTTGCAGATATTTCATTTCCTCTTCATGCCTGTGCTTGATAGGGCGCCATTCCTTGAGCAGCTCTTCATCGATCCCATCTTTCACACCTTTGAGGATGTAGACAAGCAGTTTGTGCAGATACTCCTTGTCTTCTTTCACACAATCCTGGGGCACACAGTCTTCCAGGGCCGCCCCAGCATCCATCTGCCATTCTCGTGACTGCTCTTTCAGAAATTCACAGATCTCGTCCACGCTTCTTCGCACATCTTCAATCTTGTAGAAAGTTCTGATGTCAAAGGGACGTGAATGCTTGGCCACAAGCCTGCGTCCCTTTTCAATGGACAGATTGAAAGCTTCCCACTCCTTCGTGGATGCACCAGGTGGTTTCCGCATCTCTTTCAACTTCTCCAGCTGCCGAGCAAGGAAGGCCACCATTCTGTGATTGTGCTGCACACGCCGGCCAGGAAAACGATTGTGAACCAAACCAAGAATTCAGCCAAATGCTTTAAACAGGTCGGGATCAACACTGACAGCAGTCACCAGAGCTGAAACTGCAAAACATGGAGAGGAAGCGGCCCAGGTCGGTGGGCGGCGATGCGATGGGACAAACGCCGCAGAGATTGGCACATCGAGGACGAATCAGCCAGCCTATCCGGCCCCGTGGCGACTGCTAGCCGCCGCTGGGACGCAACCAGCGGTATTTTTACGTGGTCCACAGACCGCGTGCCCCAAGGCCTCCGGAACAGTCCCGTGGGGGCTCAAAACCCAATGCCAGTCGATCAGCCGCCAACGCGGAATTCCAGCGTGGCCCATCGAGGGTCCCACAGAGAACAAACTGCAACGGGAAAGCCAGGATAGTCGGGGCAGCTCTCGCCGTTCTATGGCCTCCGCAAGGCCAATTCGGCATCGTCCACGACAAGCGGGCGCCTCGCTTCTCACCCTCCCGTCGCGTGCACGGCCCCAAGGGGGCGCCGTCCGACATGGCCGCTCACCGTTTCCTCCCGCCTCCTCTTCATCCCGCCTCCGGCGCCCCGCGCCGATAGCGAACCGCCACAGATTCAGGGAGCGACTTTTGGGCCACGCCTGCAAATAAGCAGCACAAAAAAGCCAAACACGTCACTGCAGGGCCCCGGAGCGCCCGGGAGTGTTCCGCGACCCGCGACCTTCCCCGGGGGAGCGCACGTCACACCCTGGCCACGCCTGGAGGAAAAGCAAACGAGCGCCGCTGGCCGCCCGGCGTGCCACCCAGCCGGTGGCAGCCTCCCAATCCGCCAAGCCACCGACCGGCTCAGATCTACCTATCCCATCGCTGGCCCACCCGACTTGGCCTGGTGTGGCACCAGCATTGGGAGAAGCGGCAGGCACGCGATGCGCGAATCGAGACAGGCGGCTCACCTGTGCCTCGTCCGATCGATTATCGCCCCTCTGCGCGCCGGCCGCTTCAGGTCCGGGACCGTGGTCGGAGCGTGCGCCTTCGCTCGCAGCCGGGCGGGGACACTCACTCGCCGGCGCTGCACAGCGCTCCTGAAGGAGAAAAATCGCTGACGAAGCCGAGCTCGGCGTACCTGCTGTGGTCCAACTCGCCCTGTCTCCCGCCGGCTCGTACATTAACGCTTCACTGCAAATCCGTCACATTTCCCCCTCTACAGCAGCCGGACGCCAACATCATTCGCCCGGTCCCCACCCCACCCCCGACGCCCCGCGCTACATCGCCGCCCGTACCCATAAGGATACTCGTTATTAGCGATGAGGGGCCTGTACCACCATCGCCAGTGGAAACCGATATTCTTGCGATGCAAACTGTGATACAATTTGACACAAATTTATGGCATCATACCTGGCTTTGTGCTCTCGTAAGGACTGTGATGGCGCCACTTTGTGTCAAAATGGCATCACAGTTGGCATCGCAAACATGGTGTTTTCTGATAGTGCAGCTTCTTTGTATCAGCCAATCTTTGAGATTTTTGGTTGCAGGGTATGCCCTTCACAGGCCAATTGGAATCTCACATCACAGCACGCCTTTTCCCAAAGCAAGGCCATCACATTGAAGGGTGCTTTGCTTTTTTTTCCGGCTGGCTGACATGCTTATGACTGCATTGGCGGTATGTCACACCATTAACGAGTCAAAACCCTTGTGCCTGGCACTTTCACAATGTTGCCACACAGAACTTGCGTAAAAGACCATGTATAGTTGAAAAATACCCTGTCAAAAGTCGCATTTTGCTTCACCACACACATGCATACAAAGGTTGATTTGTAGCGACCAGTGTTGGTGTCGTGCTTCTCAAAGGCAGCATCTGAATAACTCCCAAGGCAAGCCTGTAGTGCCACTGCATTTGATGTTTGTTCACAACATTCGACAATATGGATAACAACACATGCTTGCTATTACATGCATGCATAATACCCTGTGATCGAACGAGTGGCATGCACGAGTAGCAACACACGTCAGTGATGCAGAGTCTATTCTCAAGCGACGTTATGCCAAGGCATAGACAGTGGAAATACCACTGGTGCCGTTTCAGGGAGATGTAGTATTGGTCCTTACGCAACGGCGGCAAATAGCGATGTCATTTTAGGCGAAGCAGCAATTGCGCGACGTAGTTTTGTCCTTTCTCTGGTGATCCAGTGCGAATCTAGAAATTTCACAATTACTAACTTCTTTCGGCTTATATTTGCACCAAGAAAACTACCGAGCTGCCAATTCATTAGTGAACATTCGATATGATTTTCCCAGATCTGTTTTTTCCGCAAGCACTAAATTGGGAAATTTCTGGATCTGGACTAGCCTTGAATGCTACTGATGTGCTGCTGCACGTGGTTTTTCTTTATGTCATCAGAAGAAATGTCCCGTTTCTTTTTGGGCAGTCATTTATTACCATGGATTCGATCGGGGCATGACTCCTGCAGGTCCGATCTTTGTACAGAGTCCTTAAGTGTGGTGCGTCGATGCCCAGTCTGGCTATGGCCAATACTGCAATGCAACATTTCTGTCGACTCCTGTCTGTATTCATTGGTGTTCTTTGCAACTGCGCAAATCTTTGCACGAACGAAGTGGCACGAAGATGTTATTCAACACGACAACGCGGATTTGTGTCCCAAATGATTCAACACTATGCAGCGGACATTGATGCATTGCGGACACTGGCAGACAACGCCGTTTGCTGATGCCAACTGAAATCCCATTGGAACATTGAGCGCATCGAGGAAAGTGTTGTGTGACATCCAAGTAAATGTGGTGGCACAAATCAGGTTTGGTTTTTGCGTTTACGCTTACGTTTTTGCCTTCACGTTTTTATGCGTAAAAACGTAAATTTGCAAAAGGGCCTATTTTCGGGCTATTTTTACGTTTTCACAGCTCCCTGGGATACCCAGGTTATACGATGAAAGTTGCGTACAATGATCAGTCTTCCGCCAACTCCAGCACCCGCAAAACAATGCCCACCTCGCCTTTGGCAAGGGCGACGTTGGCGCTTAACAAAATCTCGTTTTCTGCCCCTTCCAGGGCGCCTAGCTGCCACTCTCCAGACTCCGTAAATCTGTATGTACTGTCGTTATGTACACCGGACAGCTTTTACGCGTAAACACGTAAAAATATTTTTACGCGTAAAAACGTAAATACGATCAGTTTTTACGGCGTACTTCTTCCGTCCCATATTAAACGTCCTCTACGAATTCGGCGCATCATTTCTCCATCATGTACTTTGGTTTTTCCAATTAATTCTTTTCCAAAGCTGCAGTACCTTTTGAGCGTATACGGTCAAAATTTGAAGTTAGCATGTTAAGTATTGATGATTTGGCAGTACTTTGTAGCAAGGGTTCTCTTGCCAGAAACCCATCGATTTTTCGATTTTGCGAAAACAGCCGTTTTTGCCGTTTCGAGGAGCACGCGTTCGCGGCGGCAAAACAGAGCCGCTTGTGCAAAACTATCCATGCCATTGAGACAGAAGATGGGCACGGTGCCTGTGAGGAAGTGCGGCGATAGGAATCGCGTTCCGAAGGCCCTGATTGTGTAGTTCGCCGTAGCTTAGAGCTGAAATTCAGTGCTGGGCTGGTGGACCGGATCCACCCCCCAGCCCCAAATTTTTGTGGCCAAGGCTTTTTGCCCTCTGTTGGTGCCGTCAAAACAACAGAGGGTGACTTTGAAACCTCCTGACAAGGCGAAAGAGAAGGGGAAGTCCAGCACCACATTCAGCAGTGGCCGATTGCGGGATTTGCTGTCAACGCCAGATTGGCGAAATTGGGCTTGCTGTGGAATTTGAAGCGGCTAGGCACGAGGCAAACGGCTAGATAGCTAACGCCGTGTCTCTTTCACGAACGGAAACTAGATAGGTGGAGATGGATTATGGACCGCACAAAAGATGTGGTTGTTGGTGGCACCTTATGGATCGTGGGCCAAGCTGCCCGGGAAGGCCTCGATTCAAGGATCAATTGAGGCAAGATGCCCACGCAGAGCCGCGGAAATACCTTTGAGTGGTAGAGGGCACAGGGCTCAGGCTTGAGCGCCCTGGATCTTAGCTCATTCAGTTGGTGGCGGGTCCTTGCATCTCGGATGTAGGGTCGCAGCGAATTCTGGCATCGTTGACTTTGCGACGATGGCCTTCGGCAACGACGATCCAAATACCATCGGCCGTGTTTGAGCAGCGCAATTCCACGCAAGGGATGTCACCCTTCACTGTGGCAGTGGCAAAAGCCATCTCCTTGGTTGCCCGGGACGGGAGTGACCCAAAACCGTACGGATATCTAGAGGAATCGGAATCGGCGCGCCCATTTTTTTCCCAAATTCAAGGTCAATTTCGAGGGTGCAGTTCAAGAAGTGGGGCTTACTTTTTTCTCTCAAAAACTGGTAGTTAGGGGTTTTGGGACCAATCTTTCTGATTATGACCTTGTTTTGTACCTTTGAGCTTTCCTTGTAATGAATTTTGTACCTCAAATAGAGGACATTTAATATGGGACGAAGGAAGTAAAATCCAAGCCTGCCACCAATTAGTGACAAGTGGTATCGCCGTTGGCATCGCTAAACTGGTGCTATCTACTTGTGGGAATGCGCCACTGACAAAAGTGTGGACAACACCCTCAGTTACTGCGGTGACGCCGACGGTGGGATAAAGACCACCCGCAGCCTCGCCGCCCACGGCTTGGCCAGCCTCTGGATGGCCAGATGGAGCCACGATGCGCGGCGCAAGCTGAATGTCGTGTCTTTTAACGAACGGCACTTCCTTGCGCTGCAGCGCGACTCAGGTGCGCTGCTGATTGGGTCTTAAATATCTGGGCCTTATGCCAAAATATTGAACAATTCCCATGCCACCCAGAAGTTTTGCCATGTGCTCAGCTTCCCTGGGCATACAAACTAATGAATCATTTGTGTCGATTTGGACCCATACATATCGAGTACAAATGTGTATGTCTTTTGCGGATGTGACTATTCGCCGCAGTGGGCTCAAGAGCAAGCTTCTCCCAGGCACGAGTCGTCGGATCCTGAAGGCGTCATCCTTGCAGTTCCAGAATGCTACCAGGGTCCTGGTCTGATGCCGCCTGCATGGTGCACTTTTCCGTATGCGATAAGATCTCTGCTTCAATCTGCCTACATACCAACGTATGTCTGTCCCTTGAGTATGACAAGCGAACGTGGCGCACTCGCACAGCATTCAAGCCAGCACTGGAACCAGTTCAAAAGGAGATTTCAACATCGGTGGCACCATCTTCAGAGCAGCGCAAAAGCGCCGCTCACCGGCCCTATCTCTGTTGGATGTGCGTGGGCTCCTCACCTAGTCAACACTCTGTTACATAGCACAACACAAACAGCAGTATGGCGGTGAGAAAATGCGCACCTCCATCAAAACCTGGCTAGCACTTGGCGCTTCCCTGATTGCTATCCTCGTCTTTGTGCTGGACGTACAGGATCTGATGCATTCGCCAACATTCGCACCATGGCAGGCTACACACAAACCTACCGTTGAAAAATACGTATCTAAAGCAAAACGTGGTCTAGCATAGCTCCTGTACGCCAAATTAAGTGAAAAATTCCAGGAAATGCGTCCCAGGAGAGCCGCTGCGTCTAATATAATACCTCCATCAGTCTGAGCTTGCATGCGGAGCATTTCGCTGACGCGCTACTGCCTGTGCTGTCAGTACACAGACTTGAAGCGCGCCACCGAACCACCGCTTTCACTGTTGTTCAATCAACGAGCCAACGAAATCAACGAAAGCTCGATCGACCCTTCTTCGGTTGCTCCCATTTGTTGTAATCCCTCAACAACCCCTGCGCACCGCCCCGTTCGTTCACATTCATTTTGCGCCGGCAGGTTGACTATCAGTTGACCAGAAGCAGCGAACAGTCTGAGAAACTTGCACACCGCAAAAATTGCTGTCCTTGCTTTTCCAGCAACACACGACTTGTGTGCGCGACGCCAGGGGCGCGGCCTCGTCTAGACAAGAACAGAGACTGTGTACAATGGGTAAATTCCTGCCATCCGCCCCAGAGCGGTGCGCAACCAGCCAATCACCCAAAGTTCAGTAACAAATCGGGTGGCGGCCACAGTGGTGGCGAGGTACAGCATCATGAAGGCGTCACTGCAGCCGGTGGGCTCTGTGAGGTAGGAGTAATGCTCGAGTTCTTCTAAGCAGGCCCAGAAGCAAACACCTGCGACGGTGAAATCGAGCGCTGCGGCAAGCCAGGAGATGGCGCGAATGGCCTTCAGTCTGGTCTCCACGTCCGTGTGGCACCTGTTTCGGGAACGCACACCCACGCCAACGCTATCATAATTGGCCCAATTTTCCTGCTAATTATGTTGTCAATCAATTCGCCACAAAGGCTGCGTGTGATATGTGCAGGATATCTATGTTGCAATAGCTCCTTTGTCTGTCTCGCACACCCAAGTCGCTGAGCCCTACAACTTGAACCAGCGAAATGTGCCATATATGTGCCATTACGTTCAATGGCACACTGGAGCAGGTTCTGCACTGGAACGCTATTGGATATGTAATTTTGGTGCACTCCCAATTCCCAATGCGCCATTTTGTTGCGATTGTAGTGCTTGATACTGCACAAGCATAAGGAAAATTGTAAAATAGTGCTTCAAATAATGTTTGTGAGCGCAGCTCGTTGCTGGCAGTGAATGCAGCTGTTTGAGTCCGTCCAGGAAAGGGAGAAACATTGCGACACGCAATGTGTAATAAAACAGCTGACCACCACAGCGCGTGTTCAAGATATCCTGCGTTATCAGCCGTTCCATATCCATCCCGTACGCCTGCCCTCAAAGCTAATTTATATGCCCAATCTGTGGCTCATGTATTGACTGTCAAAACAACAGATGAGCAAATTCGATCAGTCGTGATGGCGCTGACTTATTGAATTCGCACTTCAGCAGGATAAACACTCACACACGCACAATATATGCATAATTATCAGCAAGGGATGTGCGCAAAATAGCCATCCAGAGGCATAGGTAAAATACAACGTACCTGCCGTGGTGAATGGAGCCGCCCACAACCCCAGCGGCGCCAGCGACCATCCCTAAAATGCCGCCGAGAAGCATAGGCCATCTCCCATGTCCCATGATACCCGTCTTCAGTCCAACTCCGAAGGCGACAATTGAGAGAGCCATCCACACCAACAACAGATTCCGAAGAGCAGGAGCCCAGGTCATGTCGTCCACGTGTGATGATTGCGCAGCGTCATCTGCTTGCGATCTTTCGTTGGCAGTGGGGGCGTCCGCTGCGATTACAAAATGATCAGTCATCTGACGCGCGTGCTAATTCCGCGTACCAGCAGTAAACTCAGAATGAATGAAATGAACGGTACGACGGAAGTAAGAGATGACATAATGGGACAACTATCAGTGGAGCATGATTTGATCCGTACAGACACAAGACAGAGTGGCTGTGTTTGATCGTCTGCTGCGAATTGATGGAGCAGGTGAAATAATGCGCAACCAATGAGTTCATGCATCCCCCATAAAACAAAGAAGACTGACTTCGTGAGTGTGAGGATGGGAGAATATATAAGTAATTAGGTAATTGAGTGGAGCATAGGTGGGACACGCTCGCAGTGAACACTACATGACTGACACAAGCATTCTGTAATCCATCTGGTTGGGGCTTGCTCCCCATGCCTGTGGGAGCGACTGTGTGTAAGTGCACGAGCGAGCGCGGACAGCTTAACAATGAGGAAGCTAGCAAAGGTCACAGATTAATGCCTGTAGCTGTTCTAGCCAAAATCAATCAACAGGAGCTCTCTGCACTCCTGTTAGATGGCAAACATACTTGTGAGCATTCCCTTTATTTTATTTGCGCGTATCTGCGATTTATTTCTACTCGCACAAGGCAAATACATTATTACTTTATCCACATTCCAGGGATGTTTCTGCAGCGGAATTGGCGAAATTCATTGCTTGCACTGCTTGCACGGCACTTTTGTACCGTTGCATGCGCGTTTCCTGTTTTCTCTCCATCTGCACAGAGCTCGCGAAGATTCGAGGAACGAAGACAGCGCACGACACACCTCCCTCTCTCACGGCCATCTCCAGCGCCCTAGGGCGCGAAATTTGCAGCACCGCGTGTGCCGCCCACGCCACCCGCACGCTGACCGCTCCGTGCAAAGCGGCGGCCATGCTCGTGACGAGGAACCCCGAGCCTGCGAAGATGGCCGGAATGTTTTCGTACTTGAAGCTGGCGACGGCGTCGTGGAGTGCGAAGCGGCAGGACACCGCGGCGCCGGCGAAGCCCACGAGCACCACGCCGTAGTCGATCAGGGCGGCGACTGCTGCCAGGCTGCGAACGCGCCGCGCCGCCTTGGCGCCGTTCAATCCCCGGCTGGGCGCATGCATTCTTGTCAGAAGCACGTACATACGCCGGAGCAGTAGTAAACGACATATATGCGATCCCAGCTGCGATGCCATTCGACATCAACTGATGTCGTTGCACCCAATGTCATGCCATAGCAACCATTGACACATTGATATGTATGCCAAAGTACACTGGTGGAAATAGCCATTTCTGGCACGACAGAGGAGAGTAATTGACGCCTACTGGGACACCACTAGTGGAACCGGTTGGTTCCAAGTACTGAGACGCCACTGGGACGCTTCCTCTTGCCCCAAAACTCTGCCAGCCCTCGAGAAAGCGTCCCAGTGGCGTCCCAGTAGGCGTCACTTTATTGTCATCTGGCGTCCTAGACATGACAATTTCCACTAGTGGCATATAGCGGTTGGTGTATTGGCCAAGGAAGATTGCTCACTAGCACGTGCATGTGAATGGACAAAAGCAGTATTACCATAGGCGGATAACCAAAAATTTTGTGTTGCTTGGCGGCGTGTCTGAAATGAAACTCTACAATCAGAGCTCGCCGCAAGGGCAACGGCACAGCGCGCATGCATCGTTTTGTCTCTGGTATGCACTGCGATCTTTCGCAAAGTAAAACGCGTTCACATAAATGATTAGATGCATCCCAACGTATACATTGGGATGCGTCTAATCGAGCAATTGACGGTATTTTCCAATTCGTGTATCCCAGCGGGAAGTAGCGACATCCGGTCTGGGAGTGCTTCGTCACATTTCTGAACTGGACACTGATGACACGTATTTCAGGCTGCTTGCATTCAGGACGCCAATTTGCGAATAAGGCACCAAGCAAAGTATTTGAAAATGGTAACAGCAAATTAAGGTTAGCGCTAAAGCACTCTACTGGGACGTTGGTGCAAAATGCTCACGTGACCGAAGGGACAACATTGTCTTACTGCGAAGACATTACCTTACTGCGATGGAATCGCCCACATTGGGTAATTATTAATTACCCCTGTCTTAATGACAGTCTTTGTCTCTTTTGTATGCTTAAACCTTGTATGGCTAAATCTAAATGCGTGCATTCGAATGGGGCAAATCGCTCCGTTGTCAGCATAATTCCGCATTGAGAATCTGGGAACCAAATCCAGGAAAACTTTTTCCCGCTGGGTCTAGCTCATATTTGCACATGCATTAAACATGTTTCGACATTTCTAAAGGCAATTGCATGCAAATGGGTACACGTCTGCAGACCTTTCTCTGTGCATTTAGTGTTCTTTGCAGTTTTAAATACAGCGACATGCCCGGGGTGCTCGCAGCCCATTCCGGAAATCCTTGCTTTGGGAGCCTTGAATCGTTCGGGAGCTGTGTAAGATTTTCTTGAGTTTATTGTTATTTCGTCAGGTCTTAAGCTTTATTATCAGCATTCAATATCGACTCTAGTAGAAGTTAGGGACTGCCAATGCTGGATGCCATCAACTGATTTTGCTGGGGGCGGCAAAGAAACAGTATGTGAAAATGCGGGACCCAACTGACAAATAACGTCAGTCATTTGTCGACAGGTGCCGCATCAACACCCCTTAGAGACATCTGCGGTGCTCGATTGCCCCATTTTGTCAGCATATGCGGCGGACAACATTCGCAACTGCCTGCAGAACGTGAACCTACAAAACGCCGTTTCTGTTGTGGATAGCGAAGCAACTATTTGGGGGTGCAGACAGGGGCGGTCACCTCATTGCAGCTCCGACGATCCCCAGCGCGCAGGCTGCCACCGACATTATTGGGTAAACCATGAACCACGCTTGGATGGCCACGGCAGCTGCAGTAATCAAGGAAGCCACCAGCCAATCGCTCAACAGGTCTTTGGCAGCGTGCAGGGTGGGCAGCGCCGATATATGCACGCCACTCTCCACATCCACGAGCAACGGGACAGCGCTCTCGACATCTGCACATGCAGTTGGATCACTGTTCAATTGCCGTGCTCTGCGTTCATAACATACAGTTTTTTCACACACAACGCAATAGTTGCGTACTCGACACATCGCTGCACCCCGCCTTGCTGGAATGAATATATGCCCATTTTGTAAGTTTTAGTCCTCTTCAGCTCCCACTACTTTCCCGACAGCAACCACGAGGCGCGATGCGCCGGAAAAGGCCACGCTGCTCAAGCCATGGCAATGTTTCTGCCCCTGAAGCGGAACGACCCTTGTTAGTTTCCGCCTGACCGGGTGATGTCAATTAATACAACTAGCAATCAAGTAATCACCAGTCAACATGTCAGCGTGTCAGATAAGCGTGGTCGGGGCACCAACAGGCATACCGCATCGCTGCGCGGCGTTCCGCAACCTCTGACCCCTCTCGGATAACGGCACATTTCGCGCAACGCGACGCCTCACATCGGGGTCCGGGGGCAACTGCTTTGTCGAAGCGTCGTGAGGACAACCCAATGCCCCAAGCCGCCCTCGGAATAAGAGCGCCCGCGACGCCCGACCTGGCTTGTCTGCACTCGCAGGCGGTGGCTCTTTTCAGGAGCGGCTGTCCGGCGCTGGCACGCAGGCACATATGCGACGCTTTACCCAACATTAAGGTGCAGAGGGGGGCGTGCGGGGGCCAACTAGCGGCTAGCACTTCCCGGTAGGATATGTTTGAAGCCATTTCCCGCTCACACGGGTGGCACTAGGGGCCGCGGCGGCGGGCAGGAATCTCCCGGGAGCCGATTCCCAACCTAGGGATGCCTTCGTGTCGCGCAAAGCAGGCCCATTCGTGCCGCGGCCCCTTTGGACATCCACGGATGGTTTTATGCAAAGAGAGGCAGGCAGGTGCGGATGCGTGCGCCGATGAGCACGCCGATTGGACCGTGAGACAGGGCGCCCTTGCCTGCCGGCATTGCCCAAATGGACAGTGCCAATGGCGGTGATGGGCCGAACGCCACTGGGGGGTAAGGGCCGCGGCCCGGCCATTGCCGCGACCGGGGAAACGAAGCGTCGACGGGTGCAGATTCATGCGCATCTGTGTGTGCAACCGTTGGGGCCGGGAGGTAGGGCGCCCACATTTACCGTGGATGTCCAACAGCAAAGAGCCAATGGCGTCGATGGTTCGATTCCAGGACAAGGATCCAAAAGCCGATCGTTGGATCAGGGCGACGGCTATTTTTCGGAATCTAGAGGTTCGGCATTATGGTGACGGCGCCCCGAGATCGGGCCGTGGCCAGCGCACCTCACGGCCGCCGCCTACTAAGGTTTGCGGACAGGTACAGGGGAGGGAGGAAGCGGATAGGCGCTCACACCTGCGCTGGGCCGGCAAAAAGAACCGAATTCGCCAAGCGCGTCCGGGCAAGTGGTCGGAATAGGGGGGTTGAGGGGCGGGCTACCATGGCGGTCACCCGACACGCACCATAGGGAAGGCGGCTGAGTCTTCCGCGCGGGTTAGGGGGAGCAGATAGGCGCCCCCCCTTGCGCTGGGCGAGCAAAAAGAACCGATTTCGGCCACGCGGATGCAAGATTGGTGGTCAAAAAAGGAGTGTGGGGGGAGCGATGCTCCCGTTGTGGCCACTTACCTGCGCCAGGGGGAGGGCGGCCCCGCGCCCGCCGCCCAACATCCTCCGACACGTCGCCCATGTCGTCTTTGGCCGCCCGCAACAAGGGGTACCCCTTTGGGCACAGCGGGGAGGCGAGGGGAGGGCGGTTGAGCTGGGGCGCCCGGTTGTCCGCTCCCTGGCAGAGGTTCGCAGCCGAGGTGGTGCGCGGTTGCGCACCATTGGTATGGGGCCGGTTGCGCTGTGGCGTCAGGTGTGGCTGCCTGCAAGTTGCCCCTGCTTCGCCATGGCAGTCCCGGGCGGTGGGCTGCGCCGGTGCCGGGGCGTGACTAACGGCCCGCGGTCGGCCGCGGGAGGGGGGGGCGCTTTGGTGGCCGGAAGTAGATGCCAGAGGCGTTGACTGTTGGGCGGGTGTAGACGCCTTCCGCCGACCTGTCTTGTCCTCGGCGTCTTGATTGGGGAACCGCGTGGGGTGGCGTCGAGCCTCGCACCACCGCAGGAATGGCGTCCAAATGGCGATCCTCCCGGCAATGAGGCAGTCACGTATTGGTGCCGAGATGCGAAGCTTGTTCATGGCTCTGATGGGGTGATTTCTGGGAAAGGAATTCCTGGCGAGGGCAATGGGAATTGGGCACACCATGCTGGAGTCAAACCAGACAGGAATAGCAATCTGTCATAGAGTATATGTGTGGTGCTACCATGTTAGGAACATCTATCGTTGCGGACTCAAAGGCAGACTCTCCTTTCCCCATATCACCATTAGGGCGGTCGCTCCATGTACGGGCGCCCCATCGTGATGGGCCCCCAACCCCACCATGCCAGCTGCTGGCGCAGCCGTAGGTCATGATCCCGGAGGGCAGCACTGCAGTGCTTGCTTAACACATGCACAGAAATGAACGCTCGCCCGATCGAGCTGAACTCGATGGCAAAGATGCACCCACAATGGGCGACTGTCAGTGCGGCATGTAACCATCGAGCGGGGCGCAATCCCCACGTACGCACCGAGAAATGCAAATGTGGGCGCGAAACAAGCGTTGGTTGCTACGAGCAAAGCCGTTTGTCTCTATATGTCCCTGCCATCCTGGTGCGGTAGCCACAAAATTCCGCACGACGCCAGCTTGGATGTTTTTCCATCCATGTTGTGCGCACCGGCATGTGGCACCCTCGCTATAATGTGCGGCAAGCTCCCGCTCAAGTACCAACCTTCGCTACCCATGGTTCCTGCCATACCGGGTGCGTTACCCAGACCTCAGTGCAGACCCCTCTGTCTCCCCAACACATTGAACGCGGCCACCCCAGCATGCTCATCGTGCCGCCAACATCATACACGCCACCGCATGTAGTGGATGCACATCTGCCACACAGTTCCAAGTGCTACAACGCCCACCACCGGTCCCTGGTACTGCCTATCAGGTCTGCGGTGTGTTACCACGTTGGTGCGTTTAACAGGCTGGTGCTTTACAGACAAACTAAACATTTACTGTATAAGAGGGTCCAACCTCCACCCGGCCTGGTCAGCACGCGTCTCGTCACGCAATTTGTAAGGTCGGGCTCGCCCTTGCATCATCGGTCACGCTAAAAGGCTGTCTTCTGCAGGGGTGCATTTGACGAAAATGTGTCCTCTACGGGGTCGCCCCGAGTAGAGCCGGCTTGCTGACCGGCGCCAGTCTGGGCACCGGGCTAGAAACGCGTCCGATGTACAGAGGGCTGTCAGAGGAACCCCTTTTCTCAAATCCTCCTCGGCAGAGGACTCCCTTTCGTCGTAGAAGACCCCCTTCGCCAAGGTATCTGACACAATTTGTCATTTTCCCATATTGAATAATTGTAATGCATTTGAATTCCTGAATGGTTGCAGTAGAGAAACGGAAGCAAAGAAACAGAACTCCTTGTCATCACGGTACCACACTGTACTGAAGAGTTTCGGAGGTCTCTTGGGTTTTTCCGTGGAGCGCGGAGCTTTTTCAAATTTCAAATTCCCAGACATGAAATTTTGTTCCCAACACGATGAGGCAATTTAGGCACATGGGTCGTCAGCCAGCGTGTTAAAACAGCGCAAGCAATGGCACTTACTGCGACTGGTTATCTCAGGCCAGCGTCAATATTTGGTTCTTTAATGTAGTGAAAGTACTATCATTTGAGTGATCGCATTTTCCTGCAAACCAATGGGCATCTGGGAGAGAGGGTTTGTTTTCGCTGGAGTGCGCCTTCTGTTTCGATAGCCCCATCCGACGATCCGAGCGTGCGGCGGCCACCCTCGTCTTGCCTTTTGCCCTGATTTTCGTCTTCTTTCTGATTTCTCTGGTCCTTTTCTCAACAACAAGCAGGTGCTGGAACGAAGGATTCCTGCTTTGGAAAGTGTCTGTGGTATCAGTCCTATACATTTCGCACATTGATATCACATGCAATACCCAATTGCACCGCCGTCGACGTGGGTGGTATAGACTCTGAGGGCCATGGGACCGTCTTGTACGAGTACTGGACGGAAGACACTGAGGTGGAGTGCTGCGTGGACAGCCACCGGGCCATGGTTGCCGGTATTGCAGTGCCTCTGTTGTTGTTGGTCACCGCAGGGATGCGTCTGTGGTTGGTGGCTTCATTCGTTTGGAACAGAAACCGACTCGGTAGAGGGCGCGTTGAAGCGCACGTTTTTCTGTACCAGTCATGTTGCAAAGGTCGTCGGCTTTGGTGGGAGGTGGTTGCCATGCTTCGAAGAGGGCTTCTGGCAGCGATTGAGGTGTTCAAGCTGTCACTCGGGGCAGACCTCCAATCCACTCTGGCAATCGCAATGCGCATGGCCGCCGTCGTCATTCATTTGCTGGCGCAGCCACTCGCTCGTGACCGATGGCCCCAATTTGAGCAAAATGGAGCTGTTGCTTCTCGTGGGATCTTTCATGGCGTTCTTTTCGGCAATCATCTTGAATAACCCAAACATTTTTTCATTGGGCTTGGTCGTCGTTTCTGTCGCCTTCGTTTCATGCATCGCGAGTATCTTTCTTTACCCTGTGGTGGTGAATTTAGCACTAGAGCTAGTACAGGGAATTGACCCTTTTCTGAGGAAGAACGGAATTGCCTTAGTGTCGACGCCAGCTTTGCGACAAAGGTGTCCATCGTCGTGGTGTATGTGCTTCCGCGGGGGTGAAAGAAGATGGTGAACATGGCGTCGACCAGCAGGGGGGTGGGGGGGTGGGGGGTGCGGTAAATGCAGACAATGCTTATCGGCGGACAACGGCTTCTAATAATCTGGATTCAACGATGGAGCTCACCTGAGCACAGGATGTTGGGGTTACTCCGATCAGTTAATGACAGCAAAACGGCGGCGGAACGCGACTCTGACACAATCTCACGACTTGGAGTGCGAATTAAGAAGTTCGACTTCTACTGTGTGGCCATCTGGTTTAGCAGACCAGGTCATTGTCGTGCACAGGAACATTCTGATTTAATGCGTGCGTCGTTGTTATTGTGTGTGCACCACTTCTCTCCATGTCTGCGCTTTGAAACACCCGTTCCAGATACGATGGGACAACGGACCAGAAAAGGGCAAGGCGCGGACCACATGAGATAGAGCACTTGCAACGAGCTTCTTGAGAATGCTGCAATTGAGAGCGCCTTGCACTGCTTGCATGCAAACATTCACAAGACTGATGGGCGGGAATCGTTCGTTCAGGCTTTCTAGTATTTAGTCCCGGGCACTGGATTTAGCTTAAGCAACGGTGCTCCTAATCAACAAACAAACACTCGAGGATGCGCTTCTGTCAAGCGCGGAATCACCCTCGCTATCATACGTTCGCTGGAATTCGATCCATCGAGACATTTAAGTTACGCAGCGCCATGAACTTAATCATAGAGCATTTGCCAGAGATTTCCATGAAGATCCGACAAAAGGCAATGCCTTAGCCGGTTCTTAAGCTGTGTCCACCCACCCACCTCACCCACCCCACCCACCCCACCAGCCCTCGCTTTTTCAGATCAATCCACAAGCGCGCTTATTTTGCAAAAACACGAGCGAAAGAACCGCAAGGCTGCGGGCTTAATAGGCGGGAACAAGGAGGTCAGGCAGCTTGTGAGCTGTGGAGATACAATTTGAAGGCATGCAGGCTAGAGAAGGCAGGGACAGAGGAACCAAGAAGCGGTGGGAAAGGTTATCCACGCCGCGGAGATTGAGGAGGCCAGCTCTGCCATGCCAACTGGTATAGATGCTGATACCATGGATCAGGATATTGAGATCGCGGAGATTCCACAACCCAGGAGGCAGGGCCGCCCGGCCTCCAAGTCCTAAGCTGTGGAAGAATTTGATCGGGTAGGGATTCCAACCCGCGGCCAAGCGGTCATTGGCAAGGTGGACCGGCTTCGATGCACGCCACTGCATCTCAGCGCCAGCCGCACCTTTTGTGCCATTCCAAACCACATGTCGCAACACTTTGTGGCATAAGCTGATTCGGCCTTCACATTTGTCACGCATCAGATTGGTACTTGCTGTTGGTTCGCCAACTGTTCGCTGTCCGGTGGCGTCCAGGAACGAGCTGGACTGAGCGCAGTCGCAGACAGATCTGTTTGAGTGCGGATGGTGAAGAGAACGTCCGACCGGCGATCGAACCGTGTGCCTCCGTTGGATGTCCTACTGCTCTACCAAACCACCTGGCCAGGAGTGAAGAAGAGGGCAGTCCAACCCCTTAAATGTCCATGCAGCTGACAGGATCCCAAACATGGATACGTTACAAACGTTTGCCAAATCAGCGACATCCCCGTTCCAGGCAACCATACAGCCTATTTGTCACGATAACATCACCAACGACAATGTTCCCTTTCCGCTGCCCGACCGCATTAGCAACACTCAGCGAGCGCCCCCTCGCTGAGACGAGCAACTAATAAGCGGCGGAGCAGCGGCGGTTGCCACAGACTCCGAAACGCATCGCAGGGGAGCGACTTCACACGCGAAACAGGGGACGCTGAGGCAGATAAGCGACCACCTAGACTGGGGCTCCTCGACGCGATCTGCACAGAAAAAGGGGTGAGGTTAGGGGGGGAGAGAGAAGAGGGTGGCTGGGGGCTGAGGTGGGTGGGTAGCCCGTTGCGAGGGGCCGTGTTGCATGCGGCTGCAAATCGGCACCCAGGCTGGCGCCCTGGTTTTGGGACCTGGGGGTGTCTGCGACGGGGCCGGCGGTGCGGGGATGGCGGTGGGCGGCGGGGGGTGCGGGGGGAAAAGGGTCTTTGCGAGGATCAGCTAAGGTCGATCATTTGGCGCAAGCGACGCAAAAGCGTGGCGGTTGCGGGCTCCTGGAGCGGCCGGTCGACGATGCAACTGACCAGATCGGGATCAGAGGGCTCGGAAGAACGGACGGGGAGGGAGGGGCGGGGGCTTGGTGCGTCGGCGGATCGCTGGCCCCCCTCGCGCGGCGGTCTCCGCGGTATGAATTCCTGCTGTGTCGGCGGGCCCGCCGTGGAAAATCATGAATCCTGCGTCGGGAATTCGCCATCCCTGGGGCTGGGACCCTGTGTTGCAGTTGTGTTCTGATATGGGGTTCAGGGGACGAATACAGCGGTGCGGGCCTCACCGATGCCTGGGGTGGGGGCCTGGCCACCGGGCGTCGGCACGATTGGGGGCCCGCCGTCTGCTCGCGAAGGAACGCGCGGAGTGACATTTGGGCGGCGCAGCCGGGAACACCGGTGGTGCAAATGGCGGGCGAGGTGAGGGCGAGGCGGCGCGAGAGGGGGCGGGGAGGGGCTGTCCATGGCGCGAGCCGAGCGCTTGGCCACCGAGACGTACCGCGGGGCGGCGGCGAGGACATGAGTCGAAGGATTTTCACGCAATGTCGTCTGCGACCCGGGGTGGGTGGAGAGGGAGGGCGCCATATGCGGGCCTCGTGCGCGGGACCGGTCTTGGGACGCGCAATGGGCATGGCGTCGACAGCCGCGATGTTGACGGATCCAAGGCCTCCGGCGAATGGGCCCGATGGGCCCCAAGAGCGCGGGGCGACCCACCAGCCGCTGGGGCGCTCCCGCCGACCCTCCGCGTCTGTTTCGAGGCCGCATGGCGGTAATATTACCAGCGTTCAGCAACGTTGGCCAGCGTTGACCAGCCAAGTCCGAGTGAGAATCCTGCCGCGGTCCGCCCTCCCACCTCGCGCCCTCACGCAGTCTCGAGCCGTTGGCCCCGGCGCCGAGAGTGGGGCCCGTCGACTGCCCTGCGGCTGGCTGGTCACTCTTTTGGTGGCGCTGCCCAGAGCGTTCCGCCATGCGCATCGATCGGCGCGTCTGGCCTATGAGGATGCGGTCATGAGGATGTTGGCATGGCGCTGCGGTGACAATATCATTACGTCTTGCTTGGCAGGACGCCGGCCAGTACATTAGAGTTTCACTGGTTTTGATCACGTTTTTCACGTGCTCGACCCCTGGCCCCGCCCACGTCAACCTCCATCGTGTCCTCCCCCCCCCCCTTGAGCAAACATGTCTGTTTCAGCAATCAACTGCCAATGCCGAAATCACCGCATGTCTTCTGCCAACCAGGTCTTGCGATATCAAACGCACAAATCCTTGCCACCAGCGTTTTAAACCCTAGAAGCAGCCGCCCACGCCCTTGCCACGTTTGTGCTACATGCTGCAAAATGTGTATACACGTGCTACCAAGGCCAGCAGGGGGACAACTACGACGTGATTGTCCAGTACGTCGTGAAGTGTTCATTTATCAAAGAATCGAACATCTAGTGTCCAAGGCCCTCGAAGATCTAGAGGATCCTGTCAAAATGCAGTGACCGGGATTGTCTGATCCTCAGTCTACCAACTCTTTGGCACCTGAAGCATTCTAGCTTCTCAATATAGTATATTGGATATACCCATTGTTGACGGCTTCATGGATTGACACCTCGCGAAATGGAGATCTGTAAAGGCATTTCAACCCTTTCTGCTGAACCGATTTTTGAAGCAATGGCACAGAATTTAGATGTGGGCATTGAATACATGCAGAACACAGACCTGCATTCTTGATCAATGAGCACATTACCCACCCCAGCTCATTCCCTCCTCATTCACGCCTCACTGGGCTGATGCGTGTCACTTCTGGTGATTGCTTTTGGCACAGACTAAATTTCCCTTGTTTGCATTCCATTGAGCTCATCAAACATTTGAGAAAAAGGGACTGCATTCCCATTTTAGAATTCAGTTTTAAGGCGCACGTTTCCTTTCTCATTTGGAAAACCGAAAGTGGAGAACACTTCCAGTCCAACAACCCAAACGCACTGCACACATTTAGATTTGCATTGCAAAAACCCTGACGAGGTGTGCATATCTACGTGACCATTTCTAAAGGTCGAATGTGGGGTGGAGGAAAGTCAGCTCTAGCGCTCAGGATGCCAGAACGTTTCTTCCGGAGCAGTGAACCCACTATTTATCATGCTTCATGCAGTTAACGGCAGTGGTCAACTTGGTGCGACGTGGTGCTGCTCAATGCTGCCCCAGCCGAGTTTCTTGTTGTTTAGATCTTCCCTCCCCCACCCCCTCGATTGGTCGGGGTGAAGAACACAGTTTCCCTCTCTTGCTGGTTGATGTTGAGTAATGCCGACCAAGGGCCGTGTGCGTGTGTGACTCTGATGCAGATTTCACAATGATGGGGATGAAACATGCCAGATTTGCACCAACTACTGTGCTTTGCCTATTTGCCATTACCTGCGCTTCTGGGCTGGGTGAGTCATGTAGCACTTGTGCCTGGAAACGGAGACAATAACAAACTTTTAATCAAGGTGTCGATATTGTCCACATAGTTGTACAGTGTTTTGCAAGCTAAGAATTTGCTTAAAACGAGTTGACAGGATGCAGTGAGAAGCCGCCAAACAATGTCTAAACATTTCAATATTCTGTGGCACCATTTGTGCATCTTGCAAACGCACTGGTATTGCCATCTCAACGTGTTATATTTGTGCTGATTACATCTCTGCAACGTGTGTGTGGTAATCACAGATGGCAGCAGCCAACTGTCATGTGGGTCATTCATGGGTGACAATGTACCATTCCAAGACGCCATCCTTGTGACACAAGATGCATTGAGACGGACGGGTAACGATGTCCAATTTTTTGTGGACTGTGCCATGCCCAACAGCACCATATTCTTCACAACCCCTGTTGTGCACATCACGTCAACCATCGTGGTCAACAAGCCTCTGTCAATTAGAGGTGCCAATGAAACCGAGGTGGAATTTGGCTGTGCATCTGGAAGTACAATCGTCGATATTCGGTGAGTTACACAGCCTTCCTTCTTGTGGCAATCTCTTCTTCTTGGTTCCGCTGTATTTCCAACAACAAATTCCATGTTGGTGTACACAAATTCAATATACAAATGTAAGCGAAGATTTAAGATGATTCACAATCTGAATGCGTTCGAGAAAGTGTATCAAATTATCAAGATGGACAAGAATGGTGGACAAAACAGCCAAAATAGCAACATCGAGGTGATGGGACATGATGGATGCACAAACGTCTGCCAAGCGCTGATCCTGCCAACATGACAAGAGAGTGGGCCAAGCAAATAGGTAGAACACAGTGCATACAACATTTAAATTGCTGAATTGCATGCACTGGCAGCAGATAAAAGCAACTACAAAGCTTAAATATTCCAATACAGCATGCAGGGCACCAAGAGAGGAGCCCAAGCCTGCCAAAATAGTGGTGCCATGTGCATGTTGGGACAAGCAACCAGCCAATTGCAGCATCCAGCTCCGCTGTCAGGCCAGGGAATGTCCACTACCTTCTGCAACCCACGTTTGAGTCATTTGAGCCTGTGATTCAGCCATAAGGGCCTGAGGTGGGTGCAGAAACGGAGGTGAAAGCACAATGCTGGCAAGATGGGAGCTGCTCGGTACCCCACTCAGATTGCGCCAATATTGAGCAATGTAGAGTTGATGAAAATTACTAAAAACAATGCAACACGTCTTCACCTGCGACTAATCTGTCATTAGCAGAAACCCCCACTGCTAGGGCACGTTCCAGAAGCATCCTGTGCATCCCAGTAAGCTTCTCAATAGGAACATCAATCGACCCTAAGCAATGCTTACTGGGAGGCATCCCAGATGCATCCCAAGACAGTATCTATGTCCTTGCCAGCATCCAAATGGTGTCCCAGTAAACACTCCAGTTGGGTTGCATGTTGGAATGTGTCCCCACAGTGTTCTGGAGAAATCCCAGCGTGCAAACCATTCGGTACCTATCCCGTGCCAGGACACATCCCAGTGACATTGCTAGACCCATCCCAGAAATGAACCTTTTCGCTAGTGCGTGTAGGGCTGGCTGGGATTCTGGTAATATTCTACAGCAAATTTTCCAGTCTGGGCCAATGAGTTTGCATGTTGACAAGAACAATGCATTTGACTTGCTTGCACTTACTGGAGCAATGATTCAGCATTTCATCATTCCTATCTGAATGTCTTTATGTTATGCAATCAGATCACAAGGAGTGGTGCTCACCGACATCTCATTCAGTGGTTGTTCACAAGCTGGACCCTTGGTGGTGGTAGCAAATTGTTCTTCTCAAGAAACGGCTGTGACCATGATGAACATGAGATTCAGAGGCAACTCAAATGTCAATGGGACAGTAGGCATCCGGGTGCTTGCTGGGTGCTATTTGCATTTAGAAGGCTCCATATTTCAGAACAACAGGGGCAACTTTGGGACTGTGTTGGATATTGGTGCTGGTGGGAGCACTTCAATTGCCAGTTCAAGGTTTGAAGTCAACACAGCTTCGACTTCTGGTGGTGTGATCAGTATGTACAATGGAAAGCTGAGCATCACAAATAGCAGCTTTGCAGGCAACAGAGCTGGCATCAATGACAACACAGCTGGGAGTAAGGGTGGAGCCGTTTTCGCACAGGTGATATTATTGCCAATAGAGCAGCCTCTCAAACAAGTAAATTCTGTATCAGTGCTTTAAAAAACACGTTGTAAACAATTCTCTGACCTTTTTCGTTTATCATAGATATCGTGCTGTGGATTAATGTAAGGAATAACATCTATGACATCAATAACATCAAAGAAAGTGGCAAATCTATGATACATACATATACGTCTTGCAGTTCTGCTGCTACCAAAGGAAGCTACATAATGCATTCCTGCACAGCTACAGTTGTTTGCAAAGCCCTCGTTTCCACTGATGTCACATTGGTGCGTGACACTGCCCTCCACTTGCACGTATGTTCCCTCTCTAATTCTCTGTTCACACCTGAATGGCACAAATCTCTATTGGCTGCTATCATCAATGATGCTTGGATTTTCGCAATCATTCTGGTAAAATGCAAATCTTTGCCATGCAGGCACATCCACGGATTGTTTCTACACATTATTTGGGGAGCACTGTCCTGTCTGCACATGTAATGTTTATGTTTCTGTGGCTTGAAAATAACCACCATTCGATGGTGCTCAAATCCCCTTGCCGTTTGTGCTTTCAGGCATTTTTTGAGATGCATAAACTTGATTGGTGCAAGCGCTGACCCAGGCCTATTCAAATGGTGCCCATCCACCTGCAGAAGCTGGAGCTGTGTATGGGCCACATGCATATAAACCATGAGAATTTGCCCTGCAACACTGCCCACTTCAAGAAGCTAATTTGACAGCACCAACGCTGCCTAAAAGTTTCAACCATCGATAGTTCCAACCAGCTTACATCTCTGCCATGTTGACCAACTAAAAAGCTCGCACAGTCAAAATGTTGCATTGAAGCACTTCAGTAAGGCAGCTTTTGGCAAATCTTGCTAACTGAAATGTTCTATCCACCCAGTGCCTTCTGGACACGATGCACAGGTTCAGAGCCATTGTCATTATGTTAAGCGTCAAGAACAACAATGGTTTAGCGTGTTCCATTAAGGTCCAACTGTTTTATATGTTCAATTATTTTGGCTTAACAGCCCTGGAGCCAGGCCAGGGATTTTTCACGGGTGGCGTTCCCTGCCACTGTGCAATTTGCCACATTGATGCCAGGTTAGACAGAGGACCGTGTGCGTGTGGCACGCACAGTTGTCCAGCCCTGTATTTTGTGTGTCACACAGATTGTTCTTTATAACATGCGAACTATCCCAAATTTCAAAATAACAGGCCATGCTGAGTGATTAGAGCTTGCTTTGCGTTCATGCTTACAGGGGAGCTCCACAGTAGGAGCCCAGAATTGTAGTTTTATCAACAACAGTGCTTCAGGATCCGGGGGAGCCGTTTGCGGAGAGGTAAGTGAACTTGCTTAGTGGCAATCTTTGGACCAGCTACAGCACATTTATCCTAATTTTTTCAGAGCTGTTCTGCAAGAATGCACTACTACCCCATTGTGAACAGAGACACTTGACAGATCTGCCATTGTCTTATGCACGCCTCACATCAAGATGACGAAGCAAAGTAACAGGAATATTTAGATCAACCGTTGCTGCTTGGAAACATACTGAAAAATGCAGGAATTCAAGTTAATAGTATCCAATTTTCCAAATCTATCTTGGGGACCTGCTTCGAAAGTTTTTTTCTTGATTTTGTCAAAGCGGCGGCCAGAAACAAGTGCGGTGTGGTAGCTCCAATAAATAAAGTTCCCATCTAGCTTTCATGCCTTTGTCATGACATCTTTTTGTGTCATGTGCAGCTTGGCACAAGCATAAAAGCCAAAAGCGGATGCAGGTTTCTAGGCAATGTTGCCACTAGCGGGGGCGCCATGTACATTCAGGTGCGTCGCGATTGTTAGCTGCCAGATTCATTCGTTCTTCTCAGTTCGTTAGGTGATTTCCATTACCTGGTGGTTCGCATCCCTGTACCAATTTGCAATCACGAGGCACACGTCTTTCTGAAATATTTCGAAGGAGGAAACGAAGTTTTCTGTGACGAATATGTTTAGGCGCACCACTATGTTATGCAATCGAGCTCATGTATCTGTGGTCTGTGCTGGACGCCTTGTCTGCAGCTTCTCCGTACCTTCATGTGGAAATTCCAATTTACCTGCAAACGCATGCTTCAGGAAAACTCGAGAAGCTCGTTGCAATCGACTTTCGAAAAGGGTTACCAAGCTCTTATTGATGAGTCGATATTTGAAGACAACACCGCCACTTCCTCTGGTGGTGCCATCACCATTCGTGGTGCGAGAATCAAAGTGGAGAATACCAACTTCACTCGAAACAAGATTTCCACTGACAACAAAACGGCTACTACTTTCGGGGGAGCTATTTACGCAGAGGTAATGCTGTGTATGCTTGTACCACCACTGCGAAATTATTAGCAGCAAGTTTTTGCATGATCACGTGTGCGCTGGTGTGAACCTTAAGCATGAACATAAATGAACGACTTGTTTATATCTTGGTAATGTACTATGTAAGCCTAGATTCGACATGGTGTCAGACAAATTATTGTGCCTACTTTTGAGTCGATGGATGTGTCTGATGATAGTGGTATTTTCGTTTGAGTGGCTGACGAAAGTTCGTAGCTCAGACTTTTGAAACAACGTTCAAGCGGGAGACAAGCAATGCTGTGAAGGAGTTTGCATTTAAAAGCGGACCAATCCAGCAAGCATATCGTCATTTCTTACTCCAGCAGAAAACCACACATTCCAATGCCAGCTGTGATGTCACTTGACACTATTTGATGCCATCGCACCCATTTCTGTTCCGTCGCAATCACTGTGACGATATCGCTTTGTGTCAAAATAGTATTATGTTTGGCATCTCAAGCATGGCGTTTATCAATACTATGGCTTTGCGCTATCTTCCAGTACCAGGGACGTTGGCGCGGATATCTTCTGTCGCAGTCCCTGCGTTTTGTTGCCATATCAGAATAAAACTGACAGCAAAATTCAGCAATTTCGGAGAGAGACTTACGTAAAGTCATTTAAATTGACGAAACGCAAATTTCAGAGGGCAGCTTGTGTATTTGAAATTGAAAGTACGGCAGGCGTTTGGATGCACATGTGCGAGGCAAGTGCCCACAGTTTGCGCCTAAGCGAAAGATGGGGCCTCCGGTGTTGATCAGTGTTGCTGCTCCAATCGCGAAGGATACTACTCAATTAAAATTGCGTCTACTGTTTTGTCATATTTCTATTAGTATTATCCGATTTTTATGACCTACGGGGGCGCCCAAGTGCACTCGCAGAAGCGCGGTGGAAAAGCAGGTCGGTTTATTGCGTCAACCATTCCTGCTGAAGTGGTTATCGGGAATGAGCTTCGTGTTTCTAACTTCACGGGGAAGCTTTATGTACTGCTAATGAGAGGGAGTGTATTTTGTTTCTTAATTGCTTGACTCCACGCGCTTTAGCACACATTTTGACATCCGAATCGGCTTGCCAGATATTGTCTGCGATAGCGACATTTAAAGATGGACACCGCTGCAAGATAGATGTTGGTGGCAACTTGTGTTATTTGCGTTTCAGTAAAATGTATGGCAATTACCAGCGCTTGATTCCTTGGGTACTTAGTTGAATTTTACAAATGCGAACAGGAAAATTCCGCTGCGGAACTTCAGAACTGCAATTTTGAAAGAAACGGTGATTCCACGTTTGGAGGAGCCTTTTCTGGACAGGTAAGTTGTCCTTCAATGTCAAGCTTTATCAATAATGCGAGTGGCGTCGCTTCCAGTAACATTTGCTGCAAATATTGCAAAACATCGAACACGATCGCGTAGCCAAAATGCCGACAGAAATGGGCATTGTGAGGCGCCCAGAGGACGGATGCACATGCAAAGGCAATGCGAAAATGCAGCGGGTGTGGGAGGCAATAACGCTTCTTTCTCCTGCAGGTGTGCCCCTTCGTGGACGCCAATCGTGGCCACCCAAACCGGCTTCGAAATAGCACCCAAGGGCAGGCTTGGAAAATACGGTTGGGATTAAGCAAAAGAATACACAATCATACGCGCATTTTTGCAAACAAATGCTCGTATTTTTGAACATGTTCTAGAGCATTTGCGCTAAATGCCCATAAATAAGCTAATTGCCGGAAGAGGCTCGCCATTTGCATCTCGCGGACCTGCGATCTGCATATCGCAAGGGGGGTTGGGCGCCCTGTGGATGGGGCGAAGAGTGACTGGCGATGATGAATGTCTCCAACACTGAAACGCGGTTGCTGTTGTAGAGCGAGTGGACAAGGGTGCCATGGATGGGTCAGATATGGATGCTGACTGATTGATTTGTTTTGACAATGCATGCTGTTTTTTCAACCTCTTTTTCTGTTATTGAACCTGTAATTGCAAAAAAAATTACCATATTTTAGGGCATGTTTTGAAGCCCGAAACGACAATAGGCGATGATACACGTATTGTACTGTACTGATATTTTAGGCCATATTCGTGTTTCTCAAGCCCGCGGGTGGCCGCGATCCGGGCCCGCACGGTGCCAAAGCCGATTATCTAAAACGCTGAAGAATGTTGTAAAGGACAAGCTCCGGCCAACAATGCACCACCTCGCGCCTCAGGAAACCCGGCTCGCCTCCCGCGCCTCTCCCTGCCCCCCACCTGGTTCCCTCGCATACCCCCCCCCCCCCCTTCCCACAGAAATTAGGGCTCAATCGACGTGCAGAGCCGTAAATTCACGAGGTTTGGAGGGGGGGGAGATCAAGTGCCTCCTCGCACTTTCCTGCGGCTCCCACGTCTCTTTTGCGCCTTTTACTGCACTTCTCTTTATCGCCCCTTGAGCGCACCAATGCCTAGCCACCACAGGATAAGACATGCTGCCTGATAGGCTGCGTGCCCTGTGCGTGTAATGGACACACGCTGTCAGATGTTATCGGGTTCAAGGGTGCATTGCATGTAGATGCAAGACCCTCACCAAACGTGCGTAATGTGCACTGCGTATGCATCTGTGGGACGGGCAATCGGTTGGACTGTGGACGTGAGAGTGGGTGTGGTATGTGTGTATGTAGACGTGGGTGTGTTGTAGGCGTGGGAAATACGGCCGGCTGTTGCCCTAAATACGCAGTATGCCCACGGAGGGAGGGGGGGCGGCGGGGGGGCCAGACTTGGTTTTAACGCCGTAGAAACTGATCGTATTCACGTTTTTACACGTAAAGATAGTTTTTATATTTTTCCGTTTAAAATTGCATAAAAATACGTAAATGCCATGGAAAACTGCCCGGTGTACATATGGACAGTACATGCAGACTTACGGAGTCCGGAGAGTGGCAGCCAGACGCCCGGGAAGGGGCAGAAAACGAGTTTTGTAGGCCATCGGAAACCGAGATGCAGACGCTGCAAGGCATCAGAATTTGCCGTGGCTGCCGTGAGTCTCACGTTGTGCATCGCTCCCTGCAGCGATTTGCTGATTTTGCGACAGCACAACAACGAACTGGAATCACTACTAGCCTTTTGGTGAAAATGCATGCTGCGCGATTTTCTGATCCCCACACAAACGTATCAGTATTTACCAGCATGGGATGAGGTGCTATGCCCGCTGTTGATCATTGGTCGGCAGAGCCTTCATATGCAATATTCGCTACACAGTATCGAATGCCCTCTATGCATCCCTAGAATACCATTCTCGTTCAGGTGAAATGTTATTATTCGTTTGCAATTTGTTGCGCATCGGCTGCAGTGGTTAGTCGTTAATCTGACGGGTGTATGTGCTCTTTCTTTTTAAAGTCCGGCACAAGCTTCAATGCCTCGCATGGATGCCAATTTCTGGCCAATTCCGCAGTGCTTGGGGGCGCCGTGTACGTATTGGTATGTCGCGGTTGACAATGCACGGATTTGAGCATCTCTTTCAGTATCTTTGCATGGTTTGCATCTTTTGAAGTTCCGAACCTCTGTGCGCATGCTTTTCTACTATTTCCATGATGTTATGATCTGCCATCGCAGTTGTGCACCGGAATAAAAAGATGGTCGTATTTGTGGTTCACACTGTACAAAGATGGCCCTGGGGAAAATTCAACGCAGTTAGACTGCATTGCTCTGTGCCGTGTCAGCTCTTCAAAACCTTCACAAATTTGTCATGTGCACTTTGAATTGCGCTTTCAGGAAATCTCAAACTCCTCATCCGCGATTAAGCGTGGAAGGGTTTCCCCACTCTTGATTGACAATTCGACCTTTGAAGACAACATGGCTTTGAAGGGTGGAGGTGCAATCGGCGTTTATAATGCAACTATGAAATTGAAGAACAGCAACTTCACGCACAACACGGCTACCGCAGACAACAGTGGTACTATCCCTGCTGGTGGTGCCGTCATTGTAGAGGTAATGGCAATGCTGATGGTGCCGACTGTGACGGTGCACCATTTATTTCCACCTGCGCATGGGTACATGCAAATACTTGCAAGTGTGCTATGTCCTGTCCCTGCTCAGTGATCGATGGTGAATAAAGGCAGAGCAACTGCATGTTGATCTATTTAGAGGCAACTGATGCAAAGGACGGCTCTCCGATGACTATTTATGATGTAGAATGTGATGCAACAGCAGCATGCTGGACTCTCAGTCCCAGTTTCCTTGCAACGAATGAGATTTTCTTTACAACAGTTATTTTTGGTTACAAACACGTATTCATGAGCAAATCGAAGAATAGCAATGGATACCGCCAACATAAATGGCTCCAAATCTGTTTTCTAACAAGTTCTCAATGGCGCAGTGTTGATTATTTCAAAACTTGGGTGCAGCTTTCAATCTGGATATGGTGGAGAGCACTCTCAATAGCTGTTGGCTTGCAACTGGAATGAAAACTCGGACATGAATTATTCATATCTGTATGGGGGGTTCTAAATGTTCCTCCTGGTGTGAAGTTGCAGTCTGAGCTATGGGAACATTTTTAAATGTGTTTTTGCAGACTTGAATCCGAGCAGTATCTTTTGCATTGCGTACGGCAGTTTGTACTGTTTGTTATTGACTACGCTCGGGTGACTGGCAACAGAAAAATTCAACTAGTGAAGTCCAAAACTGCACTTTTGTGGACAACAGCGCTTCTCTTGGCGGAGCCATTTTCGGACAGGTGAGCGACTCCGCAAGGTTGAGACTGTTGCAAACAGGTGGATGCTATATATTCCAGCACACAATTTCAGGTGTAATTGTAATCCAGCACTACTATTGTGGTCTTGAATGACTGGCACATCAGTGCTATAACCCCGAGGTGCATGTGTTCGATTATTAATCCTGTAGAAATCCAAGGCCATGTCCACTGTGTTCTGGAATAATTGCAGGTGTACCACGGTCGTCTCTACTGTTGGATTCAACTTCGTTTGTGCACATTCCCCATCAACGAGAATATGATCTGCCCAATGTATTCCTGAGTGCTCTGAAAGCCATCGCTCACATTTGCGCTCATCAGCAGTCCCTTTTTGTGCATGCGAGCGGGAGCCCATTGCAATGTACGGTATCCAACTGCACGATCGACGTAATTTTGCATCTTTTGCAGTTTGGTGCAAGTTTCAATGCTTCGCAAGGATGCCAGTTTCTTCGCAATTCCGCTGCATATGGGGGAGCCATATTTTTTGTGGTAAGTTACTGAATGTGTCTGAATGTGCTATTAAAAAACGTCAATTGGAAGAACGTACTTGGCACAGGTTTGTAAAAGAGGATTCACATTTACTTGCATTCAATCTCCATGAGTGGCTAAAAATTCAAACAAGCGTTGCCATGTGCAGATGGCGCCTCCCGGTTTCTTTTCTTGAAGGAAGTCAGTGCATTGCACCATGCAGATTTGTAGATGCTTTGCAAAAACAAATGCTTGATGTTTAAGCTTGTTCCCAGTCTCCATGGAGGTACCATTTGAATCTGGAACTCTGTAATTCAGGAGCAGTCAAACACCTTCTCCACTCTGACGGATGGAATCGTTTTCCAAGTTTCGATTGACGACTCCACCTTTGAAAGCAACACAGCTACGTCAGCCGGTGCCATTTTCGCATGGAATGCAAGTGTGCGATTGAGCAACAGCGATTTCACTAGCAACGAAGCTGCCACAGATGCCGTTGGAGTTCTCACTGTTGGTGGGGCCATTGCTGCAAAGGTGCTGGTCAACGTGGTGCTGATGTGTTGGTGCACTGTCTTGTGTTTCTCGGTGCTCGCACATATTGATATACTCACGAAAAGTGCTGCCATGTTACCTCTGCGTCCTGTGCCTAGCGGAGTATGGCTTCCACAAAATGCTTTAGCTTACTATTTCGAGCAGTGCTTGGGTGTATGCTGCTGTACTGAATATGCCGAACGGATATATACAGTGCACAACAGCGAAATGCACAATCTTAGCACTGCAGCGTTTGCAAAAAAACAGTATTTGTGTCTGACTCAGCTCTTTCCTCTCCCGATTGCCAGTATTGCCATCTACGGATGGCTGCAAGGACATTTCTGCAAATCTCAGCTGCCACAGTCCATGTGAGAGATATGGCAATGAACATGCTGTCATGTTCCATGCAAGATGAGTGACTGGCATATGGCGCTCATCTCATCAACCTCACTTCAGTTCCAAAAGCCGGGCAATCTTTTGAAGGGTTTTCCTCCGACAACCTCTGCTTCCTCCGGCCCTAGCTGCCCTCTACCTTAACGATAAACTTTGTAAAGAAAATGGCGTTTCAATCGCAAGGAAGTTTAAAATCCAACAGATTGATTCTGAAATCACCTGGCCGCCAATGTTTGAGAAAGTGAAGCCACAACTGCTCTGAGAAGTCCCTGAAAATGCCCTCAGTTTGCTCAATATACTTTCATTCCATGTCAAGTGAAGATTGCCACAGTTATGGGACACTCTCTTGCATTTGCGTGGCAAAACGAAGCCGCAGTCCCCACCATGGCAATGACAGGGGCTCCACCACATGAACCAGATCTTTTCAACAGCTCAAATGTGTCAGTATCGTTACTGCACAAGGCCGCCAGTGCAGCATTGACAGTGTACGAGTGTTGAGTCATGCCATTGTTGAAAATGGTGTCATTTCGTCTCACCGCAGAACGCCTGCCATTTCCACGGCCTTGGCGACATTCTGTGTCGTTCGCAGGCGCACTTATGCCTATGCTAGAACACGACAAGAAGAGCTGCGGCAATGCCCCATCACACCAGACACAGTAAAACATCGAATTTGGGCACCTGCAGAAATCTTGCACATCGTGTTTACGATTCAGTACCCGAATTCCTGAAAATCTTGCTTCCATTTTCCTTATTGGTTCCCCCACGGATTGTTTATCAAGGATTTCTTCCCCAGCGACTGCTCGTTGGCTTTGCGCTCCTTTGGGACGGCGATATTTGATACCACCTTTACGACGTCATTTGGATCTTGCCATCGAAACTTCAGGCGTGGAAACAGGACAGGGCTACCGAATGCCAATCATTGCATCCGGTTTCTCTGAAATTTCGCTTGCGTTAAAATTGCATGTGGAGCGCGCTCTGCGTTAAGAATAGAGGGGTTTTGATCGTGCTCGTTCACCAAATTGGATGAGACTGGAAGCGACAGGCACCTTGCCAAGCTGCGCAGCTGGTTACGCATGATAAGGCATTTCAATGCGCAGCGCACTGTCCAGCGAATGCAAGCTGGAAGAGTATCAATACCATCTCCAACAGTTATCCAATCCCAAAAATGTCAATTGAATCAGATCTGGTGAGGGCACTGCATGCCGACAAAATACGCTCTTTTGCGCAAATGTGACAGGGAAAATCCACGGTGGAAGCCCACAGCTGCACTTTCGCAAACAACAGTGCAGAATTTGGAGGAGCCCTTGCTGTGTTGGTGAGTGACCATTGATTCCCTTTGGGCAGGCAGAAAGAATTTCTTCTAATGCAGTTTCGCGTGTTCGAGTGGCACCAATTGGAAGATCCATTTGGCAGGAATGTTTTCACATTGACGTTGGGTGGTGCTGCCACATTGACGTTGTGCGCGATATGTGGTTATATTCTGTTGCCAGGATTTGGCAAGCCAACGCACGCTTGGAGCCACTGGTAAAAATTCGACCATTTCACACGGTGTGCAATCGTGTTAAAATGGTGTTGAAATCGGGTACTTCGGAGCACGATTTTACACGATCGTTAAAATCGTGTAGTTTTCAGCCCTTTGTAGTACACGAAAGTGGTCCACCACCAGCATTGACAATGCGATAAATAACACGATTTTACGCGATTTCAACCGTGTACCAGCGGCAGCCGTCTATTTTGTGATGAGTACACGTCAAGTACAGGATATTTACACGAAATTTACACCGCTTTTACACGCATAACACGGTACACGGTTTTCATGACTGTGTAATTTGGGCAGTTATTTACCCGTGAACGTTGCCACCCCGTATTGGAATTGCGACCCTGCATCAAGCTATCTTGTTCACCTGAATTTTGTGTACCGTAGATCATGGAGGATAGCTCCCCCCTCCCCGCGTTCAAGATCAGGGCTGGCGTCAGAAAGTCGGGGGGAGGGGGGGCTACCTTGCATGCCCCCGCACTATTTTCCGTGCCCCCCGCGTTCACATGAAGTCCTTACTCAGTAGCGCCCTCCCCCGCGTTATCGCGCTGGCCCTCGTACCGGCAGCAAAGCGTGCCGGCGCCCCACCAATTTAGCGCGTTAGATAAGGCGCCATTCACGGCAGCAACCAAAACCGGCCCCAAAATAAGCAGAAGTATGCGACAGGTCGCTGCATTATGCCACGCCACCCGTGTTTTAAAATTGACTGGCAAAGCGAGCGGGAGTCTGGTCAATGTGGCATATTTCAAAGCATAACATAACATTACATAAGGTGCCAATCACAGCGCCCAACAATAACAGCAATCATAGCTGTCCCAATGATTGGGACGTTGCGCTGCAGTAGAGACAGCCTGGAGATCCCGATGACCTTAGTTTGATTGATAGCAGTATGGAGCTAGACGCTGAGAATGTTGGGTACGTAGTATTTGATTGAATGAGGAATGTTATGGCAGTATTCAGTTGGGGGAAACTTGATAACACTGGGGTGCTAATATATGCAATGAGATGTATTAATGCGTGAAAACGCTTTTGCGTTGTGGCTGTACGTGATGTTGAAGTGAATAGTGCTACCTTGCGTACCCCCCGCGCTCTGCAACACCGGCCGTGTTTGATAACGCCGGGGCCGTTATCTAAAGTCCTCCGCACTATTCAACACCCTCCGCGCTAGCTTCCGTGATTTGCGGTACTTCACTTTAGCACAATAGTAACAGTGGCGGCTTTGCAAGCCGTGTCATGCAGGCTCGGGTAAACGAAAATTGGGCAGTCAGGATACCTTCAAGGGCGCGAATCTGTGGATTGTCAAGAGAGATCAGTATGCGTTTTAGATAAATCTCGTTGTTGTCGCTGATTACAAGCTCTGAACGATATATTTATAGCTTTTGAGATCTGTGTGCTCTGGTGCAGCTCCAAGCCAGTGTGCACATGGAGGGTTGCATATTCAGCCTCAATGCTGCTGTCGTGGGAGGCGGCGCCTTGAGTGCTATGGTGAGTGCTCACGTGCGATGCATATCATCACATGGATTATCCCCTTTCAGCAGCGCAATAATCTGTTCAATGTTCCCTAGGATTTTCACGATCATTCTGCATGCCGTCACGCGATATTATTGTTACACACTTGAAATTACATCCACGCATTTTGCTTTGTGGTTTGCTTGGCGACATCTGCCCTGTGTGGAAACCCAACATGCAGGGCTACTTGGATTCCTCCTGCACTCGGAATTGTTTCCTTTATGGCTGCTCTGCAGCCAACAAAGCACAAGCCGTGCAACAGCATAGCTTTCGACCTGCAGGTCACATGCACGCTTTTGGATGGCGGTATCTCAAGATGGACCTGCTAAACAGTTGCGCCTGCATTTGACAAGTGCATATTTGCACAATGTACAAACTTGCCGCGTGCAGTACTTACTGCATGCTGCGTACCTTGTTTGCTGAGGCCACAAGACGTTTGTGAAGAGGTGTATTTCATGTGATCTAAAGCAAGACTTGGAAATGGCACAGAAAGTTGCCTGTCTGTATTTCCACTGTCACTCAATAAAATCCACCATGTTGTGAGGAATTAAAAGGGATTTCTATGCCAATGCGATTTAAATCCAAATGCTGAAATTTGGCGCAAGTCCAGAAGACACCTGGGTTTTCCAATCAGTGCGGTCGCAGATTCTGATGAAGTGCGGTGTCGCATTTCATCTGAGGGTGTGCTCAGGAGAATTCAGTATTGGGATTTTGGCTCTTTAAGTTTGTTCAATGCATCTGGTAAAACGTAAAAGCAAATTTGGTTCATCATCCGTTACATCGTTGCGCATCCATTGCAAATGTTACGCGAATAGAATTTGTACGAAATTATTGCCAGTGGCTAAAATAGCATATGCACATCAGGATGCAACCAGCAAAATGTTGTATGAGGCCAAGTCCACGGAATAAACAGCAAAAAATGCAGGGGGATCAAAAATCAGTACCTGCGTACAATGAATCATGAACAAGTGCAGATCTGCACAACGATTGCATGAATGCACGTTGAACTGATCAGTTCTGCTTGTGCAGCGAGCATGGCCAAGTCTATTGGACCAGTGCTCTGCATCATGTGCAATTCGAGCATAGCCGCGACCCGGCTTGTTTTTTGCGTTTATGGCATCATTTTTGCGTTTACGTTTTACGCATAAAAATGGCAAAAACAGAGAAACGGGCCATCTTCACGACTGTTATTCGTACATCATTATGTGATGACGTCGCGACAATGATCAGTCCCCCCCGCCTCACGCATGCGGAACACAGCATCCACCTCATCCTCGGAAAGGGCAACAACTTCGTTGAACGATATATCGCTTTTTGCTCACTCCAGCGCATCTGGCTCTCACTGCCCACACTCCTACAGGCTTAGTGCGTTGTCTTTGTGGAGGCGGGTCTTTGGTCGCTCATTTTTAGGAATGTTGCTGGCGAAAAACTTAAGTACTACTTCTACGTATTAAAACGTACATGCGATCTGTATTTATGTTGTAATGAACAAGCTGAGCGCGATGCGTGCAGCGGCGGAATTTCGAAAGCCGCATACAGTAACACATTTCTATGGCCCGTTGTTCTGCAGACTCCATACGAGTTTGGTTCACAAGCGTACGTGTTCATCAAACGAACACAATTCGCAAACAATTCTGCGGGGCTACTCCAGCAGCAGCCAAGGAACACGCGGCCCAGTCCAGATGAGTCGAGTTGGGGCGGGGCAATGTTCGCTGGTTCGGAGGCGGCATTTCAACAGGCGAGGTTTGCCAACAAAAGAGCACGAACAGGACCTGCTGCTAACAAATTTAGCAACAACATGGCCACTGAAATTCTCGCCATTCCTATCATAGAACCACGTCTTGGGCGACCCAGAGGAGAGCTTTCATGCACATTGATTGGCGTCAATTTCGTTGCCAACGAGGGTGGAAAAGGGGGTGCGATTGCGGGCTTACTTGTAGGTCTTCTGTCCATGCAGTCGGTGAATTTCACCCAAAATCGGGGAAGCGATGGTGGCGCAATGTACATCGAATCTGATGGAGATCCAGATCCACAACAATTCGCTGTACCTGAAAACTACGTCAATGGAAGCAACCTTGAATTTGTACGGAACACAGCAACCAAGAACGGTGGGGCTCTGTTTCTTCTAGTGAACTCGGGAACTGCACCTCTTGAAAGGACGGGGATATCTCCTGTCAACATATCCAACGTTCTGGACAACGGGATCAACAACAACGAGGACGACATATTTCTAGAGCGTGCCCACTTTTCCAACAACAGTGGACTGATATCTGGAGGTGCTCTAGCTGTCCAGCGTGGAAGACTGGGTTGCAGGAAATGCGTTTTTGACAGCAATTTCGTCACCTCAGTTTCAAATGGAGCAGGAGGCGCTGTGGCTCTGGCGGAACAAGCAGCTCTGCATGCAAGGGAGGTAACATTCAAAGCTAACAGAGCAAGCAAAGGCGGGGCTTTGTATGCCAGTAATTCTCTCGCAGACATCGTACATGGAGAATTCGATAACAACACTGCGAGGGAATACGGAGGCGCAATTTACGTTCAGATACCTCAGACTGCGAGGTTCAAATTCGGGCTTCATTCACGAGTAAATCTTTCCACATTTCATGGGAACACGGCCGAAGTTGGAGGTGCGCAAATTTCGCCATCCTTGTGACACTGCTATTGGAAGTGAAAGCCACACAAATTTGCACTGGGTTACACCTGTGAATTATCAACACTCCTGTGTGGTCCAAAGAGCGAGCCAAGTCTTGTACAGAAGCCTCAGATCTTTGTTGTGCGGTAATCGCTGCAAGCTCACCAAGGAGCTGACGGAAACTCGTCCATTCTCGCAGCTGCGGATAAAGGTCGTTTGCCATATATTAGTGATAGTGCTGCAAATGCAGCGGTGTATGTTGCACTTCTGTGCGGCGAATTTCTCTGTGAAACAGCCTGTTTGATCTGGCGGTCCAAATATTATTGAAATTTTGAAATTTTGAAAACATATGTGCATGGACGTCATCTTCCAAAGATGAAATGCATCTTTAGGTGATGCCTAGGCTGCATTTCTCGCATTATTCTGCAAATTTGAATGCAGAAATCTCATTTGCAAGGTTATGAAGGTTTTCATAATTTTGCCATTCCTTGATAGGAGCATCAATATGCACCAACTTCCAGGGACGAAATATGCATTGTCTTGCACAAATCACATGAAAGTTGTATCCCTTCACCAGGTGCAGGAAGCAGATGTCAAGCACCATTTGTTGGATGACACAGCCCAAATATGCTACTAGACTTTCATTACACTGGAACACGTCAAAAAAGTTCTCACTTCAACTTCTCTCTTGCAAGGTGGATTGTATCTTCTGGTGGACATGAGTTCTCCTGAGGCTGGGCTCCCAGGATACATGTTGGTGACACGATGCAACTTTACGGAGAACGTTGCTGTCCTGGCTGGTGGAGCATTCTTTACCAATGTTCCTGAGGACCTAGTGGTACTGTGCCACTCTGATGTCGAGATTGAGGAAAAATATGCTCCTGGTGCACGTAATCGCCCTGGCGTGGTGGATGTGAGAAGGCCGCTGACAGATGGTATCTTGGACATTGCCCACAGCTGCAGTAGTGGAAATATGGCAAGGTCCGATGGTGGAGGGAATTTGTTGGCTACAACTGCTGTGAAGGTAAGGATCTGCAGAATTTCGTCAGGAGCATGCGCCAATGGAAGCCATGCACTTCAAATAGACAACCACACAAGTGGCGGGGAATTGGAGGCGATTTCCATGGATCTGATAGATGCATTGGACCATCCTGCATTTGGACAGCCCCCCATGCTTGCAAGAATATCCACCACTGAAGGAGAAGCAGTTTTGAGAGGAGAACTCATTCGACCAGTCGAGGCAAGCACAAAGATCACGAGCATACGCTTGCAAGCAGCAATCAACAAGGCGCACATGCTGAACTTGACTTTTATTCCATCAATTTTGCCAAGCATCCGAATCGAGGTACACATCAGAGGATGCCTTCCAGGGGAGGCTCCAAGTGATGATGGAGAGAGATGCACGACGTGCCCAGATGATCAGTACAGCTTTGATTCATCTGCTGAGTGCGCTGCATGCCCTTTGATGGCAAAGTGCAGACCCTCCACTGTAACACCTCATGATTTCTATTGGCATTCCACATCCAAGTCCTCACAGATTCACGAGTGTGCTCTGAAGGATGCCTGCAGTTATGAGGGCCGAATGCGCAGGCTGACAGAGCAATCCTGGAAAGCACATTTTGAAGGGGCAGCCTTGAAGTACGACGACGCAGGCTACAAACAATGCACCGTGGTAAGAACCTAATGCAGCTGACACGAAACTCCGTTGGATGGATGCAGTAGCGCGTTGCTGATGTTGTTTTCAGATTCAAGAGAAGACTGCACCCAGAAACCGCCCCCATATACCCTTGAAAAAACTCAATTTGATGGATTTGCTTATGGACTACTGGATACACGTAATGCAGGCCAACGCAATCGCCATAACTTCTCGGGTCTGTGCAGATGTGCTTCGTGAGCTGCTTGGAAAGGTCAAATATGGAAAATGTGATTCTGGAACACGTGTCAGCATTTTTGACCCAGGTTCGCATAAACCCACCAGGTAGAGGTGTGGACCTCTCACAAGCAACTCTGTGTATCCACTCCCATTCTGCAGTTCCTGCCTTTTCTCATGCCATATATTTTGCCCCATTCTTCTCTACAGGGTGCTGGTGGAAAATCTTGTAGTCGTAAGATACTCCTGAATCATGCAGAAGGCTGCTGGTAAATGCCGCATGAATAGCAGATGCCTTGATTAGGAAGTGTTTTGTCATTGCGAGAGGCCATTGGCGACATGTTCTATTCCCAGCATTTTTCGACCTGAGGCAATGTTCTGGCCCCTGGCGGCGTCTTCTCCTTGCAGAAGTTAATCAGAAGTGCAAAGATACACTTAGGGGCTACTGCCTTTAATCGCTCATGTGCTCAGTATGTTACGGAATAGAATACCTCGCTACGTGTCGACGACGTGTTGCACAGCTGAATGAATGTGGGCGCTCTCAGGGATATGCTGGAATACTGTGCGGCGCCTGCACAGATGCTCATGGCAAAGTGAGATCGGGGGAATGTATTCGATGCGGTGGAAGGACCAAGAACATTGTTCTGGCAAGCCTTGCCGCCTTTTGGTCAGCATTGCTCGCAGTCATCATGACCCGAAATGCAGCTACATCCACAGCAAAAGAAATCGATGAAGAAACCCCAGAGGGCGGCTCCCACAACACTGGAAATGCTGTGGACCATCCCGAAGCAGCCAGCTCCTGCCAATCGTTACGCTTACCCATCGAGGGAGCAGCTTTGCACTCTACGCCTTCGCTTGGTATTCCAAGGAATGAACCCACTGTCACATGCAAAACCAGGAATTACGCCTCTGACATATTTAAGGTAAACTGGCCGACTCGCAACACTCGGATACTAGCACGAACATTAAAGCACTGGTTCAAATGTATGAGTGGTTCCGTTTGCGCTGGTGGGCTGGGCATTTTGCCCAATATTTTTGAATCTTTTGGAAATGCTGCAGGACTTCCTTGCTCTTATCATGCAACTTGGAATTGCCATACAGTTGGTTGCAGACTTGAAGGTTCCAAAAGAAGTTACATGGAACATATACTGTGGGCTAAATACGACTGTGGCAGCAAATATCCGCGAGAGAAAATCTACTTTTCTGCGTACCCAATTTTAGTCTTGTAGAAACATTCCCGCTGGCACACTTCTGTGCTTGATTGCCATCGAGATCTCCGGGGTGGGGGGTGGGGGGTAATATGACTTGGGTTCCAAGTGCTGATAGACTTTCCGGCTTTGCAGATCCTCATAAATTTCTTGCAAGTGACTGGGCTTGCTGTATTCGTCAATACTGCATGGAGCACGGCTGTTTTGAGGACGCTAGGCACAGCAGGTGGGAATCGGACATGATATTGTGGTTAATGTTATGAATGTTCTGACCAACACAAGAATGTAATTGTTTTTTAAGATGGAATTTATTAAAACACTGGAATTTTGTTCAAACATTGCTTTAGCTAGGTGCTTCGACTAGAAGCGCACTGCGGTGGCTCTCAGATCCTGGTATGCCCGCCTCAGTGCCCATCCACGTGCCTTTCCCCTTCCCCTTTCATTTCTGTTCTCCCTGTTGCGGAATTGACTTTTTGGAAATGTCCAAGCTGTTCGGCGTGGCCCATCCCATGTCAGTCACGAATATTGGTGTAATTAATAACAGATAGGCGCTCCCCGTCTTTTTCTTCTTTTTTTGTGATTCCCAACAACCACTGGTAAGAATTCCACCATTTTACACGGTGTGAAATTGTACAAAATCGTGTTAAAATAGTGTGCAAATCGGGTGTTTTACACGATTGCTAAATTCGCGTAGTTTTCAACCTTGTGTAGTACACGAAAGTGGTCCACCTTACCACTATTAACAACACGACAAAGCACACGGTTTTACACGGTTTCAACAATGTACCAGCGGCAAATGCGTATTTACACGATCGGTACACGATGTCCACACGATTTTTACACCATTTTGACACGCGTAACATGGTACACGAATTTCATGACTGTGAGATTCGGACAACCACTATCCAGCCCCCGGCCTGGTGGGCCCATTTTAAAGTGCGCTCGGAGGCATCATGGCGCCGAAAATGAACCCGATTTCATGCCAAAAAGGTCTTAGAATTTGTCCATAATACAAAATGCCTTGGTTCTATTCCCCCCGAGCTTGCTCTCAAGGCTGCTCGGTTTGGCTCAGGTTGCCAAACAGACACCTGACGCTTGCTTTTATACCCCAAGCGCCCTATCTTTCCAACAGAATATCCTAAGGATATACCCAGAATATTCTTCTACTTGTAAACCCGCTCAAATGCTATTGTCGATTTAATGTAAACCACCACAAACCTATACCAAACATGATGTAAAGACCTCTTTTCCATTACAAACCCATACGAAACGTTGTGTACAACTTCTATTTCTTCATGTAACCTTTACAAACGCCTTTCAAACATTCGCATTCATAGATTCCCCCCAGCTCCCATTCCAACGCCCCGTTAGCTATAAAAGAGAGAGCCCTTCATTCTTCATAACCCTTGAGTACTTCCTCTTGGAGTGCTCTAGGCCAAGGGCTCCAAGGTGAGGCTTTTTTGGATGTTCGAATGGACTTAGAGCCTCTTCATTTATACTTGGCGCACCCCTAAGAATATACCCTTAGATTCTTGGAATATATTGGGATTATTCCTTAAGAATATTCTTGGAATATTCCATGCATATTCTCATATGGAGTCGCACAGCTCGTCGCCTAAACATGACTCAGCATGACTAATCACATCTAAGAATGACTAAAACATGACTAAAATATGACTAATCTTTTAAACTCAGCTTTTCCCCCTATCAACCAGTTAATCATTGAAAATGCCCAAAATAACCTATTTTAGCATCTAGAGTGCCTAAAGTCATTACATAAAGTCACTTAATAAAAAGGAATGTTAAATTCGTTTTTTGAGTGACTTTCACAATGACCGTGTACTTTGGCAGATTTTTTATCAGTGAATGGCCGTCGCAGGCACTGGTGTTGGCAACAGCTAGGATCTTTGCCATGCTGACGTCGTCGAGTGTCACCCCCGCTGCAGTTGAAGTTAAGCTTCTACTCAACGTACAGGGACCTGTTGCATACCCCCTTGAGACCTGTCGCAAGGTTCATGGTTGAACAATAATTGAGACTGTGGATAACTTGCCATTCCTCAACTATCCTTTTGCCACAGAGTCTGAACGTGGTGTGTAGCCTTGGCAAAGCCAGAGTCTTCTATCTTGCAATCGAAAACCACGAATGCCATTCCCTTCCCCACCCCCCACCCCGCCCGCCCATTCCCCGCTTTCAGGCATGTGTGATGGACACTTCCTGCACCATGGAACGACTGCAAGCAAGAGACACATAGAAATATATGCAACAGCGTGAAATTATATATATTCAATGCATTGAAAGAGCAGAATGATTGCATTACGAGAGAACCAACAAAACAGCAGAAATCCTTCGCCACCGCGTCATCATCATAACTTTCCACGGACATTCTGCCGAGATCTATTCAAGTTCTTTACTGAGCGTACGCCAAAAGAAAAAAACTTGTTATCTAATTGTCGCAAATTGCTTTTGGCACTAAGCTATACTGTGAGCGGATGTGTTGCCAATCAGTGCATAACAGCAGTGCAAGTAACGGTATTTAAGATCGCTGTTTCATCTCCATCCAGAAGAAATATTGGGTATCCTGTACAATGAAGGTACTAAGTCATTTTGAGAAAGTTTTCCTTGCAGATCAGCTGGCTGCCGGAAGCAACGGCTTGTTTTCATTGGAGTGCGCCTTTCGAGCCAACAGCAACGTCCGACGATCAGTGCAACGCATGGTGGCTGCCCTTATCTTCCCCTTTGTCCTGATTACTGCCTTCTTTATTTTCTCTCCTGTTGTTTTCTGGCTGTCGAAAAGAAGCTGGAAGGAAGTATTCCTAATTTGGAAAGTGTCTGTGGTATCAACCCTGTACATTTCGTACATTGACATCACACGCAATGCGTTCAGAACATTGGGTTGCACCGGTGTCGATGTGGGTGGCGTGGACTCCGAGGACTACGCAATTGCCCTGTCCGAGTACTGGGCGGAAGACACCGAGGTGAAGTGCCACGTGGGCGGTCACTCGGGATTAGTTATGGGTCTCGCAGTGCCTTTGTTATTGTTGGTCACTGTGGGGATGCCCCTGTGGCTGGTGGCCACATTTGTTCGGAACAGAAACCATCTCGACAGGGAGGCGCGTCTTGAAACGCACGCCTTTCTGTACCAGTCTTATTGCAAAGGGCGTCGGCTTTGGGAGGTGGTTATCATGCTTCGAAAAGCGGTGCTGGCGGCGATTGCGGTGTTCAAGCAGTCGCTCGGAGCAGACCTCCAATCCACGCTGGCACTCGCAGTACTGGTGGCCGCCGTTGTGGTTCATTTGTTGGCGCAGCCGTTCGTCACAGATGGCCCCAATTTGAACAGGATGGAGCTCTTGTCTCTCGTGGGCTCTTGCGTGGCGTTCTTTTCGGGGCTCATCTTCAATAACCCAAAGACTTCTTCATTGGGCTCGATCGCCGTCTCCGTGACGTGCGTTTCTTGCATTGTGGGTGTCTTTGTGTACCTCGTGGTAAATCTGGCGGCAGAGCTGGCACAGGGTATCGATCCCTTTCTGAGGCAGAAAGGAATTCAGGCTGGTAGTCTCAATACTGTTGTGACAAAGCTGTTAGCTGTTGTGGTGTTTGTGTTTTCTCGGGGACAGAAGAAACTGCCGAGCACGAAGTCGACCAGCAAAGACCAGGCATTCGAGATGTTGTGCTCTCCACCAACATCGCCTTCTGAGACTCAGGAGCCGACGATAGAGCTATCTTGAGCGCGCAGTACTAGAGGTATTCCAATCGGTTGATGACAACATTCTAGTGGCGAATCGATTTGGACAGTTTGCGCGTTTTGGACTGCGAATGGGGAAGATCGACTGGCATTGTCCAACTATCGGACTTATGGATTAAATCGCTGCCGGTCATGAGAACATTCTGATTTTGTTCTGGGTGCGTTCGTTTGTGTGTGTAGCTCTCCATGTCTACATTTAAAACGGCCATTCCGGCTTGGATAGAACATCGGTTTGGAAGAAGGCAATGCGCGAACCACACATGGAATAGAGCACTTGCAGCGAACCCTGGAAGAATGTTGCCAGCGACAGGGTCTTGTACTGGTTGCCAACATCTGCAAGACAGATCGCACAAAAACGCTGCTTCCAGCCACGTCGACTTCATGCTCCGAACCCAAACTCGTTCAATTAGTCATCATTACCATTGCAAGTCTGGGACGAAAAAGGCAGAGCCTCAGTTGCATGCAAAGAAATGTGCATCCGACAAAAATCGTGGGCTGTCTCACGCACATGTACTCAGCGCCTTCTGTTGGTGCGCGTCCATCCGGTCGATTTCATGCCCTTGTCGGGTTCAGGGTTGGTTGAGGATTCCGGCGTTTGCATTTCCCAACAGCATGGCTTCTCTTGGTGGGCTGCCCTACCGTATTAAATATGGTATCGCATATTATCGGTAATATCAGCAAATATCGATAAATACGGGAAATATATCGGTGAGTAAATCTCGCTATAAATGTAAGCAATAAATATCGCTATCGCAAAATTGCAATGCACAGCAAGGGCGCCGTCACCGATCGCTGCTAAGCCACAGCGGGCGCACGGCACACAACACACCCCGAGACGCGTCACAGAGCAGCGGCGTCACCCGCGGAACAGGTAACGCTGCGGCGGCGCAATTTTCGGGGCCCTTTGAGGCGATCTCCACCGCAAAGGAAAGGAAGGGGGGCGGGGGGGGATAGGGAGAAGGGGGCCGGGGGTGGGGGTGGGGGGACGGCGGGCTGACTGTGGAAAATGCAATTCGGCGCTCGGGCTAGCCTCCGTGCATGGGGAACCTGGGGGCACCCACGACGGGCGGACAATGTAGGGGTGGCGGGGGGCGGCAGGTGGAGGCGGTCGATCGATCGGCGCGAGCGACGAGTGTGCGTGGCGGCTGCGAGCGGGGGAACTCAGGGAGCAGTGGGGATGGCGTGAGACAGTGAGCCAGCGACTCGTTTGCTTGCATCGGGATCGACGGGTGCGCGGCCCCAGAGGTGGGGGCGGGCCGGTGGACGCGGGGCCAGGACGGCGGATTGGCGTGTGAACGGAACGGGGCCTTTCTTGGCGCATCGGCTCTGCCGTATGAGTTCTCGCTGCGCCGACACCTGCGATGTGGATCCCTGAATCCTGCATCAGGAATTCGCGAAGCCTAGGGCGCGGACCCCCCTTACAATTATCTGAAGTGGATCCTGCCCCCGAAATTTGAGGTGGGGCCTCGTCAGCGATGACTGCGGGCGGGAGGACTTGGCTGCTGGGCGCTGGCGCTCGCGTGCGGCTCGCCACTTGCCCGCCAACGGACGCTGGAAGTGACATGTGGGCCGCTGGATGGTGCCGATGGCGGGGAAGAGAGCGGGAAGAGGCTCTCCGTAACATAAGCCGCTAGTTGCCACGAAGACGGGGTGTTGTGGGGCCATGCCCCAAAAAGGACTCCCACGCACTCTCGTCCGTGACTCGGCGTTGGGTGGAAGAGGGGCGCCTCAACCTCATGCCGACGTGACCGGCATTGGGGTGCGCGAGTCCACAGCCGGGTGCGTCCGGAGCCGCCCGCCCGCGCCAATGTCGGTCGATCCACGGATCCCGGCGACGGGGCCCGAGGGCCACGAGGGCCACGTGGCGATCCGGCCGCGCTGGCACCACCGTCCACCCTCCGCGGCCAGGCGGGTCTGCATGGCGTCCTCACGACCATCCTTGACCAGCGTTGGCCAGCGTAGCCGGCCATCTCCGAGCTAGAATCGGGCGGCGGTCCGCCCGTCCATCCTGGTCGCTCCCGCCGTCGCGAGGTTTGCCCTGAGCCAAGGGCTGGGGGGCCGAGTGCCCCCCGGGGACTGGTCATACTTCTGCCGCTGCTGCCGCGACATTAAGCAATGAGTGTTGAGCATGCCTGCATGCGGCGCTGTCGTGACGTTATCACGACGTCCTTGACATCCCCCACGACATTAAGCAATGAGTGTTGAGCATGCCTGCATGCGGCGCTGTCGTGACGTTATCACGACGTCCTTGACATCCCCCACGCCCATCGGTGCCCATCAGTTGCATTAGTGTTGCACTTCACGTGCTGATATTCTCATGGATGCAGCCGCCGGCTGG